>CAUYRH010072168.1:0-31790 GCA_963574655.1 Perodicticus potto
GGGCGTTGTGGTGGGCACCTGTAGTCCCAGCTACTTGGGAGGTGGAGGCAAGAGACTCGCTTGAGCCCAGGAATTGGAGGTTGCTGTGAGCTGTGATGCCACAGCACTCTATCCAGGGTGACGGCTTGAGGCTGTGTCTCAAGAAAAAGGAAACTCTTTCCCATTAACACTCACACCTCACCCACCTTCCCCAAGACCCTGGAAGCCTCTAATTTGCTTTCTGTCTCTGGATGTACCTATTCGGGCATTTCATGTAATTGGATCTTACATTATTAACATGGTCTTTTTGTACCTGTCTTCTTTTACTCAGCACAGTGTTTCCAAGGTTCATTCTTGTTAGACTGTATCAGAAATCTATTCATTCTTTCTTAGGGCTGAGTACCATTGAGGCTTTGTTATTTCTTGACAGGAGTTAGCAGTACTTTCTAAGTCCTCCGTCTCCAGTCCCAGGCTCCCAGTCGTCCATTCTCCTTGGCAGGGGCTCTCAGCCTTGGCACTGTTGACATCTAAGCTGGATCATTCTCTGTAGTGGGGAACAACCTATATATTGTAGGATGTCAAGCAGCATCCCCATCCTCCACCCACTGTGCCCACAGCACCAGATCCAACAGGATCAATATCTACATGAAGAGGCACCAGACAACTCACTCACTCACACTGTCTCTAGGCGACCACAAAGAAGAGGTCAGGGGAGCACAAAGGGACATGGTGGCCATCTCCATGATGCCAGAGTGCTATGGCATCATTATAGCTCATAGCAACCTTGAACTCCTGGCCTCAAGTGATCCTCTTAACTCAGTTTTTCTATTTTTAGTATAGAAAGGGGTCTCATTCTTGTTATTTTTTATTTATTTATTTTTTTTTTTTGAGACAGAGCCTCAAGCTGTCACTCTGGGAAGAGTGCTGTGGCATCACAGCTCACAGCAACCTCCAACTCCTGGACTCAAGCGAGTCTCCTGCCTCCACCTCCCAAGTAGCTGGGACTACAGGCGCCCGCCACAACGCCCAGCCATTTTTTCTTTGGTTGCAGCGTCATTGTTGTTTGGTGGGTCCGGGCTGGATTTGAACCCGCCAGCTCAGGTGTACGTGGCTGGCGCCTTAGCCCGTTGAGCCACAGGCACTGAGCCAAGAAAGGGGTCTCATTCTTGATTAGGCTGGTCTTGAACTCCTGAGCTCAAGCAATCTACCTGCCTCAGCTTCCCAGAGTGCTAGGATTACAGGTGTGAGCCACCATTATCAGCCTGGTTTGTACATTTTTTTTTAAGAGACAGAGTCTCACTTTGTCGCCCTCGGTAGAGCGCAGTGGCATCACAGCTCACAGCAACCTCCATCTCTTGTGCTTCAACGATTCTCTTGCCTCAGCCTCCCAAGTAGCTGGGACTACAGGCGCTCGCCACAACTCCCGGCTACTTTTTTGTTGTTGTTGCAGTTTGGCTGGGACCAGGTTTGAACCGGCCATCCTCGGTATATGGGGCCAGCACCCTACTCACTGAGCCACAGGTGCCGCCCTGGTTTGTATATTTCTAAATGGTTATAAGAAAAAAAGATTAAAAAAAAGATAGCCGGGCATTGTGGTGGGCACCTGTGATCCTGGTTACTTGGGAGGCTGAGGCAAGAGAATCACCTAAGCCCAAGAGCTGGAGGTTGCTGTGAGCTGTGACGCCACGGCACTCTACCTGAGGGCGACAAAGTGAGGCTCTATCTCTTAAAAAAAAAAAAAAAAAAAAAGAATTTTTGTTACATGTGAAATTCAGACATTACTGCCTATAAATAAACTTCTATTGGCACATAGCCCATCCATTCCATTCTCTTATCATCCAAGGCTGTTTTTATGCTGGAATGGCAAAGTTGATTAGTTTTAGCAGCACCTATATGGCCTACAAAGCTATAAATATTTACTATCTGGCCGTTTACAAAGAAAAGTTGCCAATCTTGGCCTAAAGAACAGAACTGAGCCCTTAAGCTAAAAGTTCAGGACCCTTCCAGATGGTCTCAGCCATCTTGTCCTCCCTGACTTCATGTCACTGTTCATCTTCTATAACTAAACCATAGGGCTGATCAATGTGTGTGTCTGCATCATTTCTCTCCCACCCTAGTGTGCAGGCACTTAAATGATTGTCTCAGGATGTCCTCTGTGACATATCTGTGCCTTCTGTGCTTTGTCACACCTGTTCCCTCATCCTTATGTCTGCCCAGGCCACACCTCACACTTGCCTGTGGAGGAAAATGCTGATCTTCCCTTTCTGGGAAGGGGCTCTGGGTTTTGTTCACTGTTGTATCCCCGGTCATGTACAGCAGGCACATAAACGTCTGCTGCATGAATGAACTCAGTGCTATGAGATCTTACACACAGCAAAACTGTGATCTCTTCCACGGAGCTCTTGTCACTTGTTCCTTCTCTTTTTAGGTGTTCAGCTATGTTGTTTTGCCCAGGTGACTGGGGCTGATGGCCCCGTGTCACTCTTCCTATTGAGGCAGCCCAGCCTTGCTGAAATTGTCCTTGAGCTCCCCTGTACTTCTAGGGCAATGAGATGAACGATGTCTTTCTTTTCTCTTTTAGGAAGCTTGCCTTAAGTGGTCCCAGCACTCCTAGTGGAGCCAAGATGAAAGGAAGAAGAGTACAAGGTGAGAGATAGCATCCATTTAAATAAAAAGTGATTTTCTTTCATTAAGTCCTTTTGGGCAAAGGAAAAAATAGACCAAAGAGAGGGCCTATGGCTTTAATTCCTTCTCACACTTCTGGAGATTGAGTCTGGCCATGCTAGCCCCATGGCCAGGGATGTCTCATGAGACAGTGGTGGTCATTTTGGACAGTGGAGTCCCTTTTAGCCATGGGATTCATGAGGTGTGTTCAGAACACATCTTTTGGAAGATGGGTGTGGAGGCCATGAGCTGAATCATTATCTAAAATCACAAGTCTCAGGCCAGGCGTGTGATGGCTCGTGCTTGTAATCCCAGCACTTTGGGAGACCAAGGCGGGAGGATCATTTGAAACTGGGTATTTGAGGTTGCTAGGAGCTGTGATGATGCTGCTGTGCTCTAGCCTGGCTGATAGTGCGAGACTCTGTTTCAAAAAAATGTGTAAATAGGGTGGTGCCTGTGGCTCAGCCGGCCCCATATACTGAAGGTGGCAGGTTCAAACCTGGCTTCGGCCGAAATGCAAAACAGAAAAATAGCTGGGCATTGTGGCAGGCGCCTGTAGTCCCAGCTACTCAGGAGACTGAGGCAAGAGAATCGCTTAAGCCCAGGAGTTGGAGGTCGCTGTGAGCTGTGTGATGCCACAGCACTCTACCGAGGGCGATAAAGTAAGACTTTGTCTCTACAAAAAAAAAATGTATAAATAAAATCACAGTCTTGATTTCTACTATGTAAGCATGTTAGTCTTCTGGGAGTGCCCGTATATCTAATTTTCCCCTGTAGGTCTGGGATTACTGTTGACATACACACACCATTTCACTGATTCTCAGCAGAGCCTGGCTTGAGTGGTAGATTCTAGGGTCTCCATCATTGAAAAGTCTAGACTGTGATACATTGAGCACATATTTCTCAATGTGTGCTGTGTGGCATTGCCTAATTCACAGAACTTAAAGTAGGATTTTAGTTCCAAATGAGTCAAGACTTAAGAGATCAATTTTAAATTTGAGAACTCATCCTAGAAAAAGTGTTACATACTTCATTCATTGCTGAATATCACTGTGGTCACCTTTGACTAACGGCCAGATAGTAAATATTGATAGCTTTGTAGGCCACATGGGTGCTGCTAAAGCTAATCAACTTTGCCATTTCAGCATAAAAACAGCCTTGGATGATAGAGGATGGAATAGATGGGCTATGTCCCTTGGGAAGCTATGCACTGATGCCTCTGCATAGTGAACTTGAACTTAATTGTCTGACGTCATACAATGACAGCTCTGCTGGCCATTCCAGAGAAAGAGATCCAAAATTGCTTTGAAAGATGGACTAGGTGCTGGCGCTGGTACATAGCTTCCCAAGAGGGGTACCTTGAAGGTGACCATAGTGATATTCAGCAGTGAGGTATGTAGCAGTTTTTCTAGGATAAGTTTGTGAACTTAATTGTCCAGCCTTGTATGTGTTGCAGCATTGCTTGTTAATCTTGTGTATAACACCTGTTATAATTATGTGCTGCCTATTTTTAGATGCAAGCTACTGATACATCCTTAATTGTATTATTGCTTCTCTGAAAAATTCAGCAGTGTTTAAAACAAACAAGTGTATCCTAGTTTTCCAGAAACTTGAAACGGCTTTTCTTCCCCACTGTCCAAGACAGCGAAGTCTTAAATCCTTCTCACTGAGCAAAACCATTTGCTGATGGTCCTAAAAAGACCCAAAGCAGGATGGTCTCCCCTGCCTGGAACTTTACCACACCCCCTTGGTTGTTATCCAGTGGCAGACTCCCCATGTGGGTCAGTTCTGTCACTGAGCCCGCCTGGTCCCTGCCTTGACCCTGAAGTTCCTGTACCGTGACAGTAGCCTCCTGGTTGTCCCTGGCTTCTAGCACCTTCCTGCCCACTCGCTCTGCAGACATAGCTCATCCCTGCCCCAGGACACTCAGATTGCCAAGCCAGCTCTTTGGCTGACTCTCCGTATTAACTATGGGGGGGTGCCTCCTTTCCTCTCAGGGTTGTCTGCAGCCCCAATCCTCAACAAAGGAATCAAATTCTGGCACGAAGTTACGGTTGAAGTCACAATTGCACTTCACCATGCTTTTGTGACATTGACCATGTCAAGCAAAGGGAAACCTCTGGGCTCTGTAGGTGCCTATAAAAAATGTAGAATCCTTCATTTGACATATTCTGAACACTGTTCTGTGCCAGGTAGTGGAATATAGCAGCAAGCAAAGGGGTCAAAAGTCCTAGGCCTTTGGAGAGCCCTAGGGAGAGAAGGCAGGCAGTGCAGCAGAAACATAAGGAGATACGGGGTGTGTTAGACCATGATAGATGCTGAAGACGAAACAAGAGCAGGGTGTGCTGTGATCTGACCTGAGCAAAGCCCTGAAGGAGGGCGGTGCCGGAGGCAGGGGGCACAGTGAGGAGTCAAGGTGGCTGAAGAGAGCAAGGTGTGCTTCACTGGGAAGACAGGAGGGGTGGTGGGGAGCTGAGAGGGTGACAAAGAGGTGGCCGTAGGCCTGGAAGGTGCCTACAGGCACTCTGGCCTCCTCAGCTGGTCAGACCAGCCTGTCTCAGCCCCCAGAGGGGCAGCCTAGAAGCCCAAGTGAGGGGTTTTCAGGGAGGAAGGAGCCAGTGGTGGCTGTGCTGACAGCTCCAATGACCCAGACTGTGCTCCCACTGGTCTTGCCCAAAGTAGTCTCAATGCAGTGGTGAGTCTAAAGCTGAACTGGGGGGATTCAAAGGAAGAGGGAGGAGAAGAGGAGTTGGTGAGGGCAGGACTCTCTTGGTGCTTGCTATAAAGGGGAGCAAAAAAATGGCTGGGGAGTGGAGCACTCTTTGGCATATGGTGGAGGGAGGACCCGAGGGGCTGTGGGTGAGGCAGTGGAGTCACTTGGTCTTTCCTTTTGGGAGTGAGGGCTGGGCACTAGCACTGGAATGCAGCGTTTTCTCTACCCAGGAGCACAGAGGTCCATCCACAATAGGAGGCAGGATAGGCCCTCAGAGCTAGAGGGGCTGTATGCTGTGGTGGGAGGGTCTCCTGGCCCCCTCCTGTCTTCCCAGTGAAGCTCGGCCGTCAGCTGAGACTGAGGGTGTGGCAGGCACAGGAGCTGGGAGGTGGGAGGGACCAGAGTTGGTGGGGGCGGGGGCTGGACAGAACAGAGAACTGGCTGGGCCAGTTGAGACCCTACCTGGAGGCTTTGATGACAGATGGCATTTGCTGTGGCAGGAGCCACCCGGGGGACCTGGGGTAGAGCTGTTACTGGGCTGTGTCGGCACAGGGCTTGGGCACTTAGCATGTCTCAGGGGAGGGTCTCGGGGAGCGGAGTGAGAGGTGGAACTAGGATTATGGATTAGGTCCTGGACACGTGTGAGTGGAGGAGGGGCTGTTGAGGTTACATGTACCTGTACTGAGCTGGGAAGGAGGAGGAAGCAAACCAGAGGCCTTAGTGCAAGATCTTTCTTTCCCTCATGTGCACTTAGTGTTTTGACCTCGAGGCATATTCCTGGATCTTAGCTCTTAGCTCAGCTCTTCTAGAACTCTGCAGCTCCATACCTAGCTTGGGACTTGTATACTCTCCCCCCTGCCACCATACTGCTTGAGGCTGCTGAAGGACATGATCAGAAGGAGCAGGGGAACAGTTGGTCCTGTTCTGTCACTGAGTAGGGAGGGTTACAGCAACTGGCTCTCTGAGGCCCAGGGTCCTGGGCAGGTGTGAGATCTGGGTGTGTTGGGTTTTCTTGGTCCACTGTCATAGTTTTGTTATAAACCAACAGTGTATCCTCACAGGTGGAAGAGTCGTTGAGTCCCGGTACTTGCAGTATGACAAGAAAACAACCAAAAAGGTAATACAGTACTAAGTGTGTGCTTTAAGCAGTTATGAACATGGTTCTAAGTAACTTGGAATTCCAAACCATGTTGTGCGAGTCAGTTGCAGCCTGGTCCTGAGGAAGCAGGTCTAGGGGTTTTTTCTCAGGTGCTTTTGAGATTATCAGCTCTTTGTACCAAGTTGGTAGTCTCTGTCATTAACACCTCCTTGCTTTTAGCATACTTCTTACAAAGCTGTAATCTCTATTGAAATGTGAAATTATTCTCGACTTTCAACCCAATATTCACTTTCAGTCTTTGGAAGCTGTCTTATCCAAAGCCCGGCACGCAGTCCTTGGTATGTGGCTGGTATTTAAAAACATACTTGTAGGCTTTTAGAGAAGAACTATGGGAAAAAATCATGTGCTTGAATCATCCAATATTGGAGGAAGAATTCAGTAAACTGTCATGTAACCATGAAGTATCATGAAACTCTTGAAAATAATGGTATGAAACATACTTAACCACTTGAAAACATGCTGTGTATGAGGTTTAGTGGAAACCATCAGTAGATGACCCAATTACTTATTTTCTTTCGGTGAAGTGAAGGTTGGATTATTCCGCCTATTTTCCAAATCTTGGTTTATGATAAAAAAATAAAACTTGAGTCATGTATTCATTTCTGCTGCTCTCTTCCTCTGGGTAGGTTGACTTTGTGGATTCTTTTTTGTTTGTTTGTTTTTGAAAGAGTCTCACTGTGTCGCCCTCGGTAGGGTGCAGTGGCATCACAGCTCACAGCAACCTTCAACTCTTGGGCTTCAGCGATTCTCTTGCCTCAGCCTCTCAAGTAGCTGGAACTACAGGCTCCTGCCCCAATGCCCAGCTATTTTTTTGTTGCAGTTGCCCACCAGCCTTGGTATATATGGCCAGCACTGTAACCATTGTGCTATGGGCACCGAGCCCCCTTTGTGGATTCTTTTTTTTTTTTTTTGCAGTTTTTGGCCAGGGCTGGGTTTGAACCCGCCACCTCTGGCATATGGGGCTGGCGCCCTACTCCTTTGAGCCATAGGCACCGCCCTGCTTTGTGGATTCTTAACACTTAACAGACAAACTGATAGTCTGCAAAGGGCCTCAGTCCTCTACTCTCCTAATTTTAATGTTGCTGTGAAGACTTGACTATTGTGCCCCCTTGTGTTGTATGTATGCTGTAATATTTTAGATGTTTTTGCCTCATGTTCCATTATTGGAATGGTTGTGATGTGAGAGTTATTTATATCCTACCGCTCAGGGTCATTGCTGAGGTCTGATTTTTCACACCTATCTGCCTCCTAAGGGCACATGTTATCACATGGTGCATAGAGTTGGGAGCTTATCAAAAAGTGATGTGAATTTTCAGAAAAGTTTTGAAGAACCATCTAAAGACAGGTAAATGCAACTTTATTGCACTACATCCTTATACTAGTAATTTTTTTCTGTTACTTCTCTACCGGTTATGCTGTTGTGCTATCGAAAACACCTAAGTTATTACTGTTGTATTAGTTATGGATTTGAAATTTTGCATGTTTCATTTTTGGAGCATAGAAAAGAACCCTACCATTAGGACTTAATAACTTCTTTTTCCCTTCTTTGAGTTGAAATCATTTTGTAAGTCTCAGGATGCCTCACACACTAAGTTTACATGAAGTAACTGACCTGTTAGAGACAGATGGCAGCAGAGAAGCAAGTGCTATAGTGATATAATACCTGAAAATGCTATAGCGCTTGTTTCTGATGAGGACCCAGGAGATGAAGAAGGTGGAACAATAAATGATCTGCCAGGTTCTCTTTTGTGTGCGCCTGCATATCTTATTCAAGATATGCATACCTTATGATGCTGAGTCTGGCTCACATGGTCCCTCACACTCATCTGAAAGTGACTCTCTTGACAATGAAGTTCCATCTCGTCACTGTGCAGCACCTTCCTCTATCAGAGAAAAAGAAGGTGACTAAAATTGTTCGCAAATGGAAAAACGCTGACCTGAGTGCACAGTCTGTAACAGGTAGAGTTACAGACCAGCCAGTGATTTTTTTCACTGAAATGAGAACTCTGACAGAAATTCTTGAACTTTTTCTTGATGAGATTGTTCAACTCATTGTCACATACTCCAACTTCTACTTACAAGTAAGGGTATAAATCTTGTTTTGACTAGCTCTGAATTCAAATTTTTCTGGAAATCATTTTTCTGAGTGGCTGTGTCTCAGTTCCTAGGAGGCATATGTTCTGGGAACAAAGAACAGATGTGCGTAATGTACTTGTTAGTGCTACCATGAGACGTGACCACTTTGAAACTGTGTTTTCTAATTTGCATGTTGCTAAAAATGCAAATTTGGACTCAATAGACAAGTATTCTAAGTTGTGACCTCTTATAAGCACTGTCAATGAGAGGTGTATGAAATTTGTTCCAATGAAACATGTTTCACTTTTGATGAATTCATGGTTCCTTATTTTGGCCATTATACTTGCAAACAATTTATTTGAGGAAAGCCTATTTGGTTTTGGGTATAAGCTGTGGTGCAAAGCTGGTTTCAGCCATAGCAGGGTAAAAGCCAAATACTAAACACGAGGAATGTAGTGTTGGTGCATCACTTTTCCTTCAGTTTAGCAAGGCACTTACAGAGGCACACCTTGGACATTACTATTTTATATTCAATAATTTTTTCACCAGTATTGTACTTCTTAATAAGGTCAGTTCCATGGAACATCAGGTGACAGGTACAGTGAGAAAAGATCAGATCACATTGACAAAACTCCATTGGCATTGGATGTAGCTCTGATGAAAAAAGGAAGCACATTTGATTATGGAATTGATGGCAAAGGCAGTATTGTCTGCAGATGGAATGATGACAGTGTAGTCACTGTTGCCTGGTCTGGTGCTGCTGTCAATCCCCTGTGTCTTGTCTATCGTTATTCCCAGAAACTGAAAAAGAAGATCCAGCAGCCAAACGATTAAAGTGTATAACCATTTCATGGGAGGCATAGACAGTGCTGATGACAACTGATAAGTATCAGGCATTAATCCATGGGAAGAAATGGTATTCAGGCCCTCTTTTGTTCTGTTTCAAATTAGCCTTACAAAATACTTGATAACTGCATAAAACAAATGACGAGAAACCAGTGGATTTTCTGCAGTTTCATCGATGTGGGCTACGCCATTATCTGGAGACCCATGACCATGCTTCAGAAGCTGGCTGAAGGGGGAATACCTCAGAAGCCTAACATTGACATATTATCAAACAGAAAGCAAACATGGGTGGCTGGGCATGGTGGCTCATGCCTGTAATCCTAGCACTCTGGGAGGCCAAGGTGGGTGGATAGCCTGAGCTCACAGGTTCGAGACCAGCCTGAGCCATAGTGAAACCTTGTCTCTAAAAATGGCCAGGTGTTGTGGCAAGCACCTGTAGTCCCAGCCACTTGGGAGGCTGAGGCAAGAGAATTGCTTGAGCCTGAGAGTTTGAGATTGCTGTGAGCTATGATGCTATGGCACTCTACCGAGGGCGACAAAATAAAACTGTCTCAAAAAAAAAAAAAGAAAGCAAACACGGTGTACTGAATGTCAGAAGAACACCACTTTCTGATGTGAATAATGTGATGTTATCTCACATGTGAAGTGTTCTATTGAATATCACACTGAATAGCAGTGTCACCACCTTCTGAGATAAGAAACATGATTTTATATAGTATATACACTGTAGCAATGGTTTTTCCTAGTGTTCCATTTTTGGAAGGCCACATGATTTAATAATGGAATATAATAAAATTTTTTCTCTTCAAATTCTTGTTCCGTGAATTTTTCTAGGTAATATATATATATAAATTTTTCTAGGTAATATATATATAAATATATATATATTATATTATATCATATATATAATATATATATTATATATTTATTATGTTATATTAATTTTTCTAGGTAATATATTTATAAATATATATTTATATAGATATTTATATATATAAATTTTTCTAGGTAATATATATATAAATATATATATAGGCTCACATCTGTAATCCTAGCACTGTGGGAGGTTGAGGCAGAAGGGTGGTTAGAACTCAGGGCTTCAAAACCAACCTGAGCAAGAGTGAGACCCTGTCACTACTAAAAATAGAAAAATTAGCCAATTGTTGTGGTGGGCACCTATAGGAGGCTGAGATAGGAGGATCAGTTTAGTCTAGGAGTTTGAGGTTTCTATGAACTAGGCTGACACCACAGCATTGTAGCTTGGGCAGCAGAGCAAGACTTGGTCTCAAAAAACAAGGAGAAAATATGTGGCTGAGTACTATGACTCATGCCTATAATCTTAGCACTCTGGGAGGCCGAGGTGGGCTGATTGCCTACGCTCAGGAGTTTAAGACCAGCCTGAATAAGACAGAGACCCCATCTCTAAAAATAGCCAGGTATCGGTTGTGGCTGGTACTTACAGTCCCAGCTGCTTGGGAGGGTAAGGCAAGAGGATTGCTTGAGCCCAAGAGTTTGAGGTTGCTGTGAGCTATGACACTATGGCACTCTACCAAGGGCAGCAAAGGAGACTCTGTCTCAAAAAAAAAGAAAAAAATTAGCTGGGTGTTGTAGTGTAGTCCTAGCTACTCACAAGATTGAGCCAAAAGGATCGCTTGACTCAAGGAGTTTGAGGTTCCGTGAGCTATGACGCCATGGTACTCTACCAAGGGTGACAAAGTGAGACTCTGACTCAAAAAAGTGTAATTTACAGATACAGTGTCACCTCTTTGTTAACATTGGGTGCTACAAGTTTTGACAAACATAGGCTTTGCTGGATTTAGGTAATACCCTTTGGGTACAATCACAATTTCAACATGCGTCAGTATGCTTCAGTCATGCTACGTAATAAACCCTCCATAAAAACCTAAAAGGCCAAGTTTGGAGAACTTCCAGGTAGCTTAACACATCTATGTTCCTGGAGGGCAGAGTGCCCGGAGAGCATGGAAGCTCCATATCTCTTTCCCTATACCATGCTTTACACAGGGCTTCATCGGTATCTCTCTTTTTGTTCTGTTCAGACCCTGAAGGTATTGGGTGGTGATGCCATCCACATTGGGGAGGGCGATCTAGAGAGTCTTATCAGTTCAAATGCTGATCTCAGTAAACACTCTCACACACAAACCCAGAAGTGTTTAATCTAGGCACACACTACAGCCAGTGAAGTTGACGCACACAGTTAACCATTACACTTGCTAAACTTGCTTAGTTTTAGTAATAGTTTTGAAGATGTTTGGGGATTTTCTACATCAAGTATTATGCCCACATGAAGGGAATTTTGCTTTTTCCTTTAAGTGTTTGCCTTTTATTTTTTATTCTAGGACCTCCACTGTGATGTTGAATAGGAGTGGTGTCTGTACATTGTAACATTCTTGCTCAAAATAAAATATTCTCTTTGCTTTTAGTTACTACAATCGTAAGGGCAGTGCTCCATGTGTTGCTTGGTTTTTCCTAGGTTTATTTTATTTTGAGACAGAGTCTCACTGTGTCACCCTCAGCAGAGGATCATGGCATCACAGCTCAAGCAACCTCAAACTCTTGGGCTTAAGCAATTCTTTTTTTTTTTTTTGGTCAAGGCCAGGTTTGAAACCCCCACCCTTGGTATATGGGGCCGGCGCCCTACTCCTTGGGCCACAGCTGCTGCCCTTAAGTGATTCTTTTGCCTCGGCCTCCTGAGTAGCTGGGTTTACAGGCGCCTGCTACAATGCCCAGCTATTTTTTTGTTGCAGTTGTCATTGTTGTTTAGCTGGCCCGGGCCAGGTTCGAAGCCGCCAGCCTGGGTGTATGTGCCCAGTGCCCTAACCACTGAGCTATGGGTGCCGCCTGGTTTTTCCTAAGTTTTGACAATTAATGCCTATGTAAATAGCTTTTTATTTCTTTCTTTCTTTTTTTTTTTTTTTTTTTTTTTGAGACAGAGTCTCAAGCTGTCGCCCTGGGTAGAGTGCCGTGGTATCACATAGCTCACAGCAACCTCAAACTCTTGGGCTTAAGTGATTCTCTTGCCTCAGCCTCCCAAGTAGCTGGGACTACAGGCATCTGCCACAATGCCCAGCTATTTTTTTGTTGCAGTTGCCTTTGTTGTTTTAGCTGACCTGGGCCAGGTTCAAACCTGCCAGCCTCACGGTGTATGTGGCTGACGCCCTACCCACTAAGCTACAGGTGTCGCCAAAATAGCTTTTTTTTTTTTTTTTTTAGAGACAGAGTCTCACTTTGTCACCCTCGGTAGAGTGCTGTGGCCTCACAGCTCACAGCACCCTTCAGCTCTTGGGCTTACGCCGATTCTCTTGACTCAGACTCCCAAGTAGCTGGGACAACAGGTGCCTGCCACAACGCTGGCTATTCTTTGTTGCAGTTTGGCTGGGGCCTGGTTCAAACCCGCCACCCTTGGTATACGGGGCCGGCACCCTACTCACTGAGCCACATGTGCCGCCAAAATAGCTTTTTCTTGATGACCAAGGGTAATATATGTTCTTTCTAGAAAACTAGCAAATACTGAGCAGTATTCAGAAAAATCAATCACCTGTAATCTACCATGTCAGAGATAATCACCAGTAAACATCTTGGTGGTTTCCTGTGTTCCTTGCGTGTCTACTTTTTGACCAAATTTGTCCATCCTATGTACATGAAGTAAAATTTCACAACTTTTTAAATTTCTTCTTTGCCACAAAGTTAGAGCATTTACAAAAAACAGTGTAGACCACATCAAGGGTCCTTCTCATGAGGGAAAGTGTTTTGTCTTCTAAATGTCATTTGTTCCCCTAACAGGCTCTTGCCGCAGATGCCTTAAAGCCCAGTGGGAATGTATCTGAAGGTGGAAAGAAACCCAGCCTGCTCCAGAAGAGCAAAGGTACAAAGCAGCCCTGATTTTCAGTCAGTCATGAGTGTGGTGATCGATTTTGTTTCCACAGATCAAGTGGAGCTAGGCAAACCGTTTGAGTGTAAGGACAGATAGGGGACATGGGGGAAGGGAGGGGATGGCTGGGAGGCCAGGAAGGTCACTTCCTCCCTGTACGGTACCAGAGAAGAGGCGCATTGTCATATGGCATGGTGACTCCCTATGTCAGTTCCTTGTCTATGTTACTGTTTCCCCATTGGCACTCTGAGAGCAGGACTCTCAACTGCGAGGCCTCATCCTCCCACCTGTCACCACCCTGGGTTGTCTTCTTTATTCTCCTGTCCTGGCAGCTGTGATAGTTTCTCTTAACTTCTCCTTTTAGAAGCTGTTAGTTACCAAAGTGATAAGAAAATTGTTTCGTTTTTTAATTGTGAATGTGACATGCATTGACTATAAAAAATGGAAAATGAGGATGAGGTTGGGGGACCTCACTTATGACCTGCCCATTCTGACAATCACTGTTAGTATTTGGTGTTCATTGCTAGTCAGCATGCTCACTCTAGAAGTCTGGGAAGGCCCCTCCTCACCATGACACTTTACTCTTGCTCTGCTCTTTACACAAGCCTCATATGCACCCCTCCTCAGCACTTGTGGGTAGTTCTTCCTTTGCCTGAGGCTTTTGTTTCTAGGTCATTCATTTCTCCAATTGCATAGTTCATGTTTCTTTCCCAACACAACAGAGAGTAAAGTACATACCATTTCTTGATGTTTAGAGTACTCTGGAGCTCTTGTGTCATTGTAGCATGCTGTACACCAATATCTATTTTAGACAGCATAAGTTTGAATACAAGATAAAGGATGAAGGGAAGGAACTCGCAGGAAAGATGAACTGTCCAGAAGCTGCAGACATGGAGGGCTAAGCAAGTATGTGACACTGTACCTGACAATTAGCATCATTTAAATGACCCAAAAGGCCTATGTGCACTTTCTTTGTTGTTTTAAAGAATGTCTTTTTTCTAGCTGTACTTTTTTTTTTTGAGACAGAGCCTCAAGCTGTCACCCTGGATAGAGTGCCGTGGCATCACAGCTCACAGCAACCTCTAATTCCTGGGCTCAAGCGAGTCTCCTGCCTCTGCCTCCCAAGTAGCTGGGACCACAGGCACCCACCACAACGCCTGGCCATTTTTTGGTTGCAGCCGTCATTGTTTTTTTTTTTTTTTTGAGACAGAGCCTCAAGCCATCACCCTGGATAGAGGGCCATGGCATCACAGCTCACAGCAACCTCCAATTCCTGGGCTCAAGCGAGTCTCCTGTCTCCGCCTCCCAAGTAGCTGGGACTACAGGCGCCCGCCACAACGCCCGGCCATTTTTGGTTGCAGCCGTCATTGTTGTTTGGCAGGCCCGGGCTGGATTCGAACCCGCAAGCTCAGGTGTACATGGCTGACGCCTTAGCCAGTTGAGCCACAGGCGCCGAGCCGCCGTCATTGTTGATTGGCGGGCCTGGGCTAGATTCGAACCCGCCAGCTCAGGTATACGTGGCTGGCGCCTTAGCCCGTTGAGCCACAGGCGCTGAGCCTCTAGCTATACTTTAAAAATAGATTCAGTTGAGGGCTGGGAATTTCTGCAGGTTTTTCTTCAGCTCTTTCTGCTACCTAGGAGGAAATTGGGTTTTTGGAACAAGAAGTAGTGTTCAAAAAAGTTGCCTGTGTTCCTGGCTTAAGTGTATAGTATCTCACTGACTAACTTTGCTGACTTTCGGGATTCTTGTCTGGACAGCAAATAGCAGTGGGGTCGGAAAGGGTGACCTGCAGTCCACGTTGTTGGAAGGGCATGGCACGGCCCCACCTGACCTGGATCTCTCTGCTATTAATGGTAAATCATTCTTTTCACCCCTTATATCACTAGCTGGGAGTTGTAGTAGATCTCAACGGGCCCCCAAAGTGCAGATACTTGTTGACTTATGATGGGGCCCACATCCCAAAAGACTCATCATAAATTGAAAATAACATGAGTTAAAAATGTATTTAATGCCATGTTAAAGCCATTGTAAAGCTGAACAATTTTTTTTTTTTTTTTAGGTACAGTCTCACTTTGTCACCCTTGGTAGAGTACTGTGGCATTGTAGCTCATAGCAACCTCAAACTCATAAGCTCAAAGCAGTTTTCTTGCCTCAGCCTCCCTGGTAGCTGAGACTACAGGTGCCCTCCACAATGCTCTTTTTTAGAGACGGGGTCTTGCTCTTGCTCTGGCTGGTCTCGAACTCCTGAGCTTAAGCAATCCACCCGCCTCAGCCTCCCAGAGGAACTGAACAATCTTAAATTGAACCATTGCAAGTCCAGATGCTCCTCAACTTGGGATGGAATTATATCCCCAAAAGCCATTGTAAAGTCAAAATAGCATAAATCAGGGACCACCTGTTAACATGCTCTTCTTTATTTTAGATAGAAGTATAGTGAGAAAGACTCCACAATTAGAAAAAACAAAGATGTCAAAGAAAACTGAGTCTACGTCATTTTCTGCTCCTGGGAAAAAGAGCCCAGTAAGTAAGATGAAAGGCTTGCTATTACAGGTTGTATATATATGATTCAGCTCTTGCCCTCTGCTGGTATCAGCCAAGGTCCCAGGGCTCCTAGAGCAAACAAGACAGCCATGCCTCTTAGGATGAAAATAAAAACCACAAACGTTCTTAGATAATTCGTAGAATTTATGTTTCCCTAGGTACACATATAGCAATAGATACTAACATGGGATTGTCTAAAAAGTGAGGTTGGGGCTTCTCTGTTTAGATGCTATTAGGGAAGACATGTGGCTAGGCCCTGTCCCCTGGGAGGAAGACAGCTGGGCTGTGGCCTCATCTGGGTGAGAACAGGGTATATGGATGGTGGAGGACTGAGTTCTGATCTGGCACAACACCGAGTCAGTGGGTGCCCTTAGCTGGCCTTTACCTGTCTGGCCACTGCCACTGCCTTCCCCTGCTGGGATGTTGGAAAAGATACATAAGTGAGAAAGTAGAAGCTGCAGGCCCACATATAGCAAAGAGTTACCAAATTATCAGATTTGCTACAGAAAATACATGCAAGTCACAGTTCTGCCCCTGCCGGGGGCGTGGGGAAGGGTTTATACTAATTCATTAGGGGAACAAATGGTCTTTTTCCTTTTCTTAAGGACTTGCCTGAAGAGATGGAGATGATGGAGTCCCAAACAATACTGCTGACATTGCTGGCGGTAAAGGTGAAAATAGTTTCTTGGTCATGTGTGACACCGATGAAAGGGCAGCCTTGACTGACTACAGAGAGGGAGTCCTCTCCAGCCTGAACTGTTGTTTTCTTGTTGAACAGATTGAGAACAATCTTTCTAAGTTCGAAGAAACAGCAGAACGGAATTTATTAATATTGTGTAAAGAAAAGGAAAAGCTACAGAAAAAGGCCCATGAGCTGAAGCGCAGACTTCTCCTTAGTCAGAAGCAGCAGGAGCTGGCAGACATCCTTGATGCACAGGTCAGTTGTGAGCCTTATGACCAGGGGCTCAGATTGAGCGTTCCAACAGGGCTGTCTCCCTGCCGTTTCAGGCAGCATTTGTGGTAGGAGGTCCCTGCCTGCTTGCTTCTAACTCTGCCATGCTTTCGACACCATGCACACTCTAGTCTAGGTGTTAGTATGTGATAGTTTCTCAGAGAGTGAGATTATAACATAAGTGCCAACCAAGACCTGTACCCTCAACATGCTTGTGCACATGTTCCTTGAGCCCCTCCTGATCATGTGCAGGGTCAGGAAGATGTGCTCTGAGCCTGTCCTAGAAGGTCACTGTGCTGGTAGGAGAAATCTCCGTCTTAGCGCCATATGGTCAGTGCTAGAACAGAGGTGTCCACTTGGGGGAAGGACACAGAGCAAAGCCTGGAAGCCCAGAAGGGACTAGCCAGGGGAATGGGCTCCTCACCCAGTGGGTGAGTTTCCTATGGTTGCTCTAACAAGGTACTACAACAATTAGTCTCCCTGGTTAAATGGGCTGAAAGTCTTAAGATCAAGGCCTCACCAGGGTTGGTTCTGTCTAAGAGGTATGAGAGGGTAATCTGTTCCAGCCTCTCTTACTGGCTTGTGGATGGTTGTTTTCTTCCTATGTCTCTTCATGTGTCCTGCCTGTGTGCCTGTCTGTATCCAGATTTCCTCTCAGGATACCAGTCATATTGATTTAGGGCCCACCACGATGACCCTCAATTTTTTTTTTTTTTTTTATTGTTTCAGGTTAATTTGAGGGTACAGAGAATTAGGTTACAATGTTTGTATTTGAGTCCCTCTTATACTTATGTCCTGCCCCCAAGAGGTGTGCCCATTAAGTGGAGCACAGCCATCCCCCTCTCTCCTCTCCCCCACTCCATCGTTCTCATTCCCCTGCCCCCCATCATAAATTGATTTGAGTTTTTCTCCTATGTGGGCATGTTTTAGATCATCTATTGGCTTCATATTAGTATTGAGTACGTTGGATTCTTGCACCTCCATTCTTGTAATACTTTATTTACTAAGAAGATCGTGGGGGGTTTTTTGTTTCTTTTTTTGAGACAGTCTCGTTATGTCGCCCTCAGTAGAGTGCTGTGGCATCATAGCTCACAGCACCCTCAAACTCCTGAGCACAAGTGATTCCATAATGCCCGGCCACCTTTCCATTGCAGTTGTCATTGTTGTTCAGATGGCACAGGCTGGGTTCGAACCCACCTGCGAACCTTCCAGCCTCGGTGTATGTGGCTGGCCCTGCAACCACTGTGCTACGGATGCCAGAGCCTTAACACTGTCCAGGTTAAAACAAAAGATGTAAAGTCTCCATCTTTTTTATTTATTTATTACTTTTGCAGTTTTTTTTTTTTTTTTTTGGCTGGGACTGGGTTTGAACCTGCCACCTCTGGCATATGGGGCTGGCGCCCTACTCCTTTGAGCCACAGGCGCTGCCCAAAAATTTTTTTTTTTTTTTTTTGGAGAGACAGAGTCTCACTCCATCGTCCTTGGTAGAGTGCCATGGCGTCACACAGCTCACAGCAACCTCCAACTCCTGGGCTTAGGCAATTCTCTTGCCTCAGCCTCCCAAGTAACTGGGACTACAGGTGCCTGCCACAACGCCTGGCTATTTTTGTTGTTGTTGCAGTTTGGCCGGGGCTGATTTGAACCTGCCACGCTCGGTATATGGGGCCAGTGCCCTACTCACTGAGCTGCAGGTGCCGCCCAAGTCTCCGTCTGTTTTAATGGCTGAATAGTGTTCTGTGGTATACATGTACCACAGCTTATTAATCCATTCCTGGGTTGGTGGGGATTTAGGTTGTTTCCACATTTTGGCGGTTGTAAATTGAGCTGCAATAAATAATCTAGTGCAACATATTGACCTCATTTTAACTATAAAGACCCTGTCTCACAATAAGGACACAACCTGAGGTACTAGGAGTCAGGACTTCAGATATTAATTTAGGTGATGCAGTTCAACCTATCACACCCAGCATATTCATGTGAGCAACCCTGCAGCCAGGGCTTGGGCTAAGTACAGGGTCTTCTGGCCTTATGGAACTCACAGTGGAAGGAAAAGAAAAGACACTCAAGTCAGTAAATACCGTTGACCCTTGGACAACATGGGTTTGAAATGCATGGGTCCACTTATCCAGAAATTGTTTTCAATAAGTATATTTGAAAATTTCTTGGCTCGGTGCCTGTAGCTCAACAGCGAGGGTGCCAGCCACATACAGTGGAGCTGGTGTGTTCGAACCCAGCCCAGGCCTGCCAAACAACAATGACAACTTAAACCAAAAAATAGCTGGGCGTTGTGATGGGCGCCTATAGTCCCAGCTACTTGGGAGACTGAGGCAAGAGAATTGCTCAAGCCCAAGAGTTTGAGGTTGCTGTGAGCTGTGATGCCACGGCACTCTACCAAGGGCAACATAATGAGACTCTGTCTCAAAAAAATTTTCTTGGGCTTGGTGCCCATAGATCAATGGTTAGGGTACCAGCAACATATGCTGGGTCCAGTGGGTTCATACCCAACCTGGGCCTGCTAAAACAACAATTACTACAACAACAATAACAAAAAATAGCCAGGTGTTGTGGTGGGCGCCTGTAGTCCCAGCTACTTGGGAGACTTAAGGCAAGAAAATCACTTAAGCCCAAGAGTTTGAGGTTGCTGTGAGCTGTGACACCAGGGCACTCTACCCAGGGCCACATAGTGAGACTCGCTCATTAAAAAAAAAAAAAAAGAAAGAAAAGTTCTTGGAGATTTGTGACAATTTGAAAAAACTCACAGATGAAGAGAAAGGTATCTCATGAATGCATAAAATATATGTAGCTACTAGTCTACTAATATACTAAGCAACTGTGTGTAATTGATAAGGCTTCCTATCTCCAAAACAAAGTTATATGTGGATTTTTTTACTGCTGTGGGTGTGGGTTGGCAGCCCTAATCTTTGATTTGTTTAAGGGTCAACTGTGTGTCATCACAAACCCCATGAAGACTCAGATGGCATATATGGGTAGGGGTGGAAGACAGGCATTTAAACGGAGTGCTTCAAAGCAGAGGGCCCAGCCTTCCTAGGTCCCTTGTGATCTCAGTTGAGGGCCTGGGCCCTGAACACACGGAAAGGCAGACACGTGTCCGTGGTGAGAAGCCTGGGCCATTGCCAGGAGGGGAGAGCACACATACCTCTGCCTTGAACCCAGGGAAGCTTCCAGAGCTCTGATTCCCCCTAGGCCTGTGAAAGAGCAGTGTTACATCTTAATTTGGCACAGCTGGGCTGGGAACTCCAGGGTCTCCTCCCACAGCCCTTTCTGTCCTGCTTGCAGATAGAGATGCTCAGCCCCTTTGAGGCAGTGGCCCAGCGTTTTAAGGAACAATACAAGACGTTTGCCACGGCCTTGGACACCACCCGGCATGAGCTGCATGTGAGATCGATCCACCTGGAGGGAGACAGGCAGCAGTTCTTAGGTATGAAATGGGACATTCTAGCTGAGCTGTGCAGCCTGAGGGACAAGAAGCAAGTGTCGGTGCTTTCCATGGGCCTGATGTCATGACAAGTATCCTCCCCATTGAATGACAGGAGCATGGGGACTTGCCAGCCTAACTAAGTGACTACTGGGATTTGAACCCAGGGCTGTGACATTCATAGTGATCTGTCCTGCTGAAAGGCATTGTTGTGGGGGCAGCCTTCAGTCCCCTGGCCCTATACCTTGGCTTGTCCTCTCAGAGCGCTGAGGTCCTTTTGTGCATAGGTTTACCACCTCATCCCTCACTTGACAAGTGTGAAAACTGCTGTGCCCCATCTTAAAACCCTCTTCAGAGCAAGTGTCTTCCACTGTGAGTTTTCAGCTGCCCTGGAGTTTGGTTGTTTCTAGAAAGAACTCTCATGAGTTTCAAAATTCATTTTGCTGGAGGCTGTGATAGAAGAACATCAATACCTAAATACAGAGATGGGCTTCCCCTGCAGTGCTCTCTGCCCATAACTCATCTGAGGTGGAATGAAAACTCAGTCCGAGATCCCAAAGGTTCTTGCTCTGTTGGCAGCCTCGGACAAAAATAATTTCTGATAAAACTGAGCTATAGGGCAGCACCTGTGGCTCATCGAGTAGGACGCCGGCCCCATATACTGAAGGTGGTGGGTTCAAACCCGGCCTCAGCCAAACTGCAAAACAGAAAAATAGCCGGGCATTGTGGCGGGCACCTGTTGTCCCAGCTACTCTGGAGGCTGAGGCAGGAGAATCACCTAAGCCCAGGAGTTGGAGGTTGCTGTGAGCTGTGTGACACCTCGGCACTCTACCAAGGGCGATAAAGTGAGACTCTGTCCCTACAAAAAAAAAAACCTGAGCTACACATGGCATAGGCATGACATCAAACTTTGGAATATGAGCCAAGTTGTAAAGAAAAAAGTGACAGTTGTGGGTAATCTCATAGTTCCTAGATCAGCGCTGTTTGCCTGTTGCTGTTTTCTTCTGTCTTTAGTGCAGCATCACACGTATTTAAACAGACTGTAGCAAGCCATAGCCTGATAAGTTTTCTACTTATTTCCTGCACCTCTGTCTTTGTTCGAAGCTGTTACTGGAAGGGTATAATGACCACATAATCGATGATGGGTGTGTGCAGTTTAGCCCTTCTGTTGGATGCTCGACAGTGTCCAGCGTTCCAATTTTCTGGTCACTGCTGTCACTTCCACACCTGTAGCTCTTGAGCTCCATCTCTGCTAAGTTCCTTAAGTAGTTCCCAGAAGCTGGACTCGGGACTTTATGAATTTCTGTGGCTGCCCAGACAAAAGACCACAAACTGGTACCTTAAAACAACTTTATTCTCTCATAGTTCAGGAGGCCAGAAGTCTGAAGTCAAGGTATTGACAGGATAAGTTCCTTCCAGAAGCTGTAGGGGAGAATCTAGCCCAGGCCCCTGTCCTTCCTTCTTGTGTTGCTGGCGCCCCTGGGAGTTCTTTGGCTTGTATTTGCGTCACTCTGGTCTCTGCCCCGTGTTCACCTGGCATTCTCCCTCAGTGTCTCTAAATTATCCTCGTCTTGTAAGGACATTGGTTATTGGATGAGAGCCACCCTAATGACTTCACCTTAACTCAGTCATATCCACAAAGACCCTGTTTCCAGTTAAGGTCACATTCACAGGTACTTGAGAGTAGGACTGGAACATGCCTTTTTGGGAGAGCACGGTTCAGTCTGCAACAGGTTGGAGAAGGTGCTGTTCGTAAAGATCTTACAAGGTTCCTGAAGTGTGACCCTAATGTACAGCTGGCGTAGATACAACATGTGAGGGTGGAGGGGTGCATTGTCTTGGTGCATGTGGCGTATATGCTTTGGTTGTAGATGTCCCTCTACTTAGGAGATGCAGGGGTGCTAGGAAAAGGGAATACAAAGGATGGGTTTGTGGGTTTTGTAAGTTGCTCTGGTTGGAAGCCCGCAGGTGATGCTGACACAGCATGGCCTTTGCTACATCTTGCATTAGAACACCAGAGTGGCATTCTAGGTCTGTTCAAATGACCGCCTGCATGGTAGACATGCTATCCCACTATCTCAAGCCCATGCTGTCAGGCCAAGGGACAAAGAAAAGGTACCACCACATGAGCGTCTTGTTTTCCTTTGCTTACCCTTCTTGCCTGTGCTGCTCCCGCAGAACATCTCAGTGAAGTGAGAAATCTAGTTGGCCACTCAATGCACACGTCTGTTGCTTTGGGCACCTTGCATTCTACCACTCACAACCCGTTTCACCCCCAGACTCCCTACAGGCTGAATTGACAACCACTCAGCACCTCCTGGGAGAACTTGGCATTGGTAATTCAGAAGAAAATGTGCAAGTGCTGGACTTACTGAGTGAACTCAAAGACCTAACCATGAAAGAGGATCTTGAGCTCCGAAGGTATCTCAGAAAAAACTGGCACCCCATTCAGGCAGAATGTGGGCTGTTGGTGGCTGCACTGTTTGGAGTAGCTCCAGGGTCCTCTCTGGGTTCAAAAGGGGTTCAGTTCCCTGAGTGAGCAGACATTCATGACATGGGAACAGCCAACAGGTGTCATTGTGATCTGTGCTGTAGGTAACAAAATCTCAGTCCAGGAGGACTTGGGGTAGTCATCATATTTCCCTTTTGTAGTCCACTTTGAAGTCAGTTCTGAGATAATGGGGTTGCTAGATGCCTTGAAGATCAAAGATGTTATAAGATGGGCCCCAGATTCACAGAGCACAAAGACCAAGTGAGTGAGGCAGGGAGAAGGGAATGGTAAGACAGTCACACCCTGCACTGGAAAATCCGAGAAGCTGTCGAGCAGGCACAGAAAGGATCCTACTCCTCATCACCCTTTGTCTTCAGAATCACTAGCACAGTACAGGCGCCCTTGGATCAGTTCTATTCATGTTTTATATGTCTTCCAGGGTTAGGGCTTGGTAGGATGTTTTTTTAACTCTTTATTGAAGTATAAATATAGAAAAGACACAAATTCTGAGGGACGGCTTGCTGGCTGTCACAGAGCTGGTGCTTTTGTGGGACCAGCCCTTGGATCTGACACAGCCCATGGTGACCAATCCCCCAAGACCCCTCAGGACCCCTTTTTTCACCTCCCTCATGAGATTTCTAACTATAGGTTTTTTTCTACCTCTTCCAGAAAAGAATCTTGTTTTTTCTTCCTTGTAATGCTAAATGTATCTCCTGAGATGCCTTAAATATTTGAAAAGTACCCAGGAGAGACAGCTACCACCTGCTATGACATTTCTTCTGTGGATGGCTGCAGAGTAAAATCTGGACACACCAAAGGTTTACAGATGGCCAGGGTCACAAGTCTGAGCAGTTTAATACACAGGTGTCATACACATTTCTTCATTGCCACTTAAGTGGTATGAGGGCAGAGATTTTATCCTGTTCATAGCTGTCCTCCCTGCTCTTGAGACAGTGCCCAACTATCTTAGTCAATTTCCTGTTGTTTCTAACAATAACTGAAACTGGGTAATTAATAAAGGAAAGGAATTTATTTCTTCCATTTCTGGAGACTGAGAAGTTCAGGTTGAAAGGTCATATCTGATGAGGGCCTTCTTCCTAGTGGTGATGCAGGATGTCACACAGCAAGGGGACTGATCCTGCTGGCTCAGGTCTCTTATAAAGCCACCATTCCCATTCCCACTCCCATGATCACCCATTAATTCATGCAATTCATGAATGGAAGAGCCCTCAGAACACTCACGTCTTAAAGGCCTCATCTCTCATTGCTGCCACATTGGGGATTACATTTCAGCATGAGTTTGGAGTGGACAAACGTTCATTTGAACCATTGGCGCCAACACATTGCTGGTGCACCCTGAGTATTTCTTCAACCACTGAGGCTTCTTTCATGTCTCCCTGGTACTGTCTTAGGGGTTCTCCTGATTGAGTCTTCCCAAACAAATCTTGTTGACCTATGCCTGCAGTTCTCAACCTGTGGGTCGTTACCCCTTTTAACTGTATTAAAGGTTCACGGGATTAGGAAGTTTGAGAACCACTGACGTATGCTTTCCCACCGAGCATGTCGGTGATGTGGAAATCCACCTCCCCCACATTGCAGCTCCTTATTCACCATGAAGGGGCTCTGCTAAAGGGCTCTGCTTTGATCTGGCTCTCATCTTCACAGGTGCTTTGCCCAGGTGCTGGAACTCTCTGCTGAGGCGAGTAAAGAGGCTGCCTTAATAAACCAAGAAGTCTGGGAAGAGGCTCAGGGCATGGTGCCCCCCAGCCAGTGGTATTTCAGTCAAGAAGGCACTTGTGAAGAGCCCCAGGGAGCACATAAGAGCACACCCCTTTCTGAGGAAAACAAGAACAAGCCATGCACCCTGTGAATCCACACTCAGGCCGTGTTCACCAATCCAAGCAATGACCTTTCTTCAAGCAGTCTGGAAGAAACCCCTTTTCATATCTCTAGTTCCAAAAGGGATTTGCAGTGACTTGTAGGTGAAATTCAGGACACTAGAGCACTTCATACTCTACCTTAGCAGTATAGCTATTTTTGTATGATAAACTTTTTTGATACTTAAAAAATAAACCTGTTTTGGGGCAGCACCTGTGGCTCAGTGAGTAGGGCGCCGGCCGCAAATACCAAGGGTGGTGGGTTCAAACCCAGCCCCAGCCAAACTGCAGCAAAAAAAAAAAATAGCCAGGCGTTGTGACGGGCACCTGTAGTCCCAGCTACTTGGGAGGCTAAGGCAAGAGAATCTCCTGACCCTAAGAGCTGGAGGTTGCTGTGAGCTGTAATGCCATGGCACTCTACCGAGGGCAACAAAGTGAAACTGTCTCTAAAAAAAAACCCTGCACTCTAGCCCAGGCAACAGAGTAAAACCCTGCCAAGGTCCTAAAATGTTACCCTAATGAACATCCGCCCTAGATGTGACCCATGCCGAAAGAAAAGCAGTTTCAGGTTTCTAGAAAACTAGAAAACACCCATTTGTTTTAAACAGTGGAGGATCTTCCATAGAAGCAATGTTACAATGAAGGATATAGTTTAGGTCCAAGAACTAGGCAGGCTGTAAATAGCAGAAGTTATAAGCAAGAGTAACACATGATGCTATAACATAAACCTTGACTATTGTCTTCTTTAAATTGGGCAATGCCACCTGGCACATTTTTAGGGGACATTTCATTGTATTGTAGTCTTCACTTCCAACCCTGGAGACTCTTAGAGTCTGTCCTCTAAGCCAGGTACTGCTGAGGCCCGACAGGAGTGGGGCTGTTAACTGACCTCGGACCCCCAGGTGGAAATTGGACACATGAGCATCCCCTAATGCTGATGTGCTCTCACAGTGGGAAAGAAGAGTTTGAGTTTAGATAATGAATTCAGATCGTGGGCTCCATACCCACGTTTCCAAGGGTTGTGTCCTGGACATAGCTTGTGACCCCCATGAGTGAAAGGGACCCCATTGCCTAACATGATCACCCTGATTTCCTGACACATGCATGTGTGTACCTTGAATGTCCAGATTCAGAATCCGCAAAGGCATGACTAGGAGGAAATAAAGCCAAATGGTCTGTGTCTGACCAACTCAGCTACACCATCGTAGCTTGAAAGCCCCACAGGAAAGGACAGGCCATATATTTCAGTAAAGCTGTATTTACAGACAGAGACATTTGAATTTCACACAATTTTCATGGGTCAAAAAATTTCTTCTGATTTTGTTTTTTAAACAATCATTTAAAAATGTACAAACAGGCTCGATACCCATAGCTCAGTGGTTAGGGTGCTGGCCACATACACTGAGGCTGGTGAGTTTGAACCTGGACCCGGCCTGCTGCTAAAATAATGACAACTGCAATAAAAAAAATAGACTGGCATTGTGGTGGGCACCTGTAGTCCCACCTACTTGAGAGGCTAAGGCAAGAGAATCACTTAAATAAGCCCAAGGGTCTGAGGTTGCTGTCAGTTGTGGCATCATAGCACTCTACCAAGAGGGACATAGTGAGACTGTCTCAAAAAAAAAGTACAAACATCCAGGCACAGTGGCTCATGCCTGTAATCCCAGCACCTTGGGAGGTGGAGGTAGAATGATCACTTGAGGCCAGGAGTTTGAGACTAGCCTGAGTAACAGAGCAAGACCCGGCCTGTAGAAAAGGTACATAAATTAGTCAGGGGCAGTGACTCACTTGTAATTCAGCAACTCGGGAGGCTGAAGCAGGAGGATCACTGTGCCCATGAGTTAGGGTTTGCAGTGCACAATGACTGCACCACTGCACTCTACCCAGGGTAACAGTTTAAAAATGTTAAAAGAACTAAAATTAAAAAAATAAAAAGGCAAAGCTGTACAGACTGTTTCAGTTCACTAGCTGTACCAAAGGAGAAGCTGCTCTTGTCTTTTTACCTATGGTCTACAGAGGGTCAAGCCCTGCTGTGAGCAATAGGGAAACAGGATAGGGTTGAAATAGGAGATGAACAATGTCAGAGTTGTGCTTCATGCAGACCATTGGCAGCGGGTAGGAAAATGAGCTCTGCCATTCTAGAAGGACAAGGACCAATCTCTGTTGCTCCTCACTGTACCCAGGGGCCTGTGTGTTAGTCTGCTTGGGCTTCAAAATACCACAGACTGGGTGGCTTATACAACATGCATTTATATGTCTGAGTTCTGGAGGCCAGAGGCTGAGCTCCAGGTGGTGGCAAGGTAGGTTTCACTCCCAGGCCTGTTCTCTTGGCTTGTAGATGGCTACCATGTCCCTTTGTGCTCCCCTGACCTCTTCTTTGTGGGCACCTGGAGACAGTGTGAACGAGTGAACTGTCTGGTGTCTCTTCCTATAGAATACTGATCCTGTTGGATCTGAAGACGTTACTGATCAACACACAGAGGGGGTGCTGTGGGCATGGTGGAGGCTGGGGATGCTGCTTGACATCCTACAATACACAGGTTGTTCCCCACCACAGAAAATGATCCAGCTTAGATGTCACCAGTGCCAAGGCTGAGAGCCCTTGCCAAGATGAATGGATGACTGGAAGCCTGGGACTGAAGACAGAGGACTTAGAAAGTGCTGCAAACTACTGTCAAGAAATAAGAAAGGGGGTGGGCAGGCCAGGCCGGGACAGGGCCACAAGCAGCATGAAAGAGGCAGAGGCCACTGCGAGCTGGGCCGAGGAGTGTAGGCCCCGAGTGGGGCCCGAGTGGTGCCGGTGGCCCCTGAGCCATCCCCTCAGATTCCTGAAATCATGGGCTGGCCTGAACTCTGGTGACACCCCTTCCACCAATCCATCATGGATGACTGGAAGCCCAGCCCCCTAATCAAGCCGTGGAAGAAACTGAAGCTGGTATCTTACCTGAAGTATAAACTGACAAACCAGAAAGCCCTGCAGAGATTCTTGCAGACAGGGGCTGTGCTTTTCCTGCTGGGGATTGTCATTGTCAGCATTAAGATGATCCTGGACCCTCTGTGAACAATCTGCAAAGCCCATGAAGACCTAGAGCCAAAACAAGCCTATAATGAGGCGCTAGGCCAGGGGTCCTCAAACTACAGCCCGCGGGCCACATGAGTTGGCGTGAATTGTATTTGTTCCCGTTTTGTTTTTTACTTCAAAATAAGATATGTGCAGTGTGCATAGGAGTTTGCTCATAGTTTTTTTTTTAAACTATAGTCTGGCCCTCCAGTGGTCTGAGGGACAGTGAATTGGCCCCCTGTTTAAAAAGTTTGAGGACGCCTGCACCAGGCTATCTAGAGCCCTCGTGGCGAAGAGGCAGTGGGCCCTGGATGTGGAAGTGTACTTGAGCCACAGCAAAGTATAAGTGGCAGTGGATGGTACCATGGTGCTGGATGATGAGGCCCAGGAGCAGGGTTGAGGCATCCACGTCATTGTCCTCAACCAGGCCATGGGCCAGGTGATGGCAAAGCGCATGTTTGACACATACTTCATGAGCATGAGGCCATGGTTCTATTCCTCAACTGGGCGCACCCAGACAAGTGCTCATCTGTACTGTCAAGGATGAGGGCTCCTTCCACCTCAAGGTCATGGCCAAGGCTCTGCTAAGGAGCCTGGGCAGACAGGCTGGCCCTGCCCTGGGCTGAAGGGACACCTGGGCCTTCCTGGGATGAAAAGGAGGTCCTGTTTTTTTTGGGGGGAAGCATTCTAAGTCACCTACCCTCTCTTCTTCGGGGGACCCAGTCCTGTTGAAGACAGATGCGCCACTGAGCTCAGCTGAAGAGACAGAGTGCCACTGGGCAGACACAGAACTGAAGTGTCACCACTGGCGCTTCTGCAGCAAAGTTGAGGGCTATGGGAATGTGTGCAGCTGCAAGGACCTCACACCCATTGAGTTTAGCCCTGACCCACTTCCAGACAACAAGGTCCTTAATGTGCCTGTAGCTGTCATTGCAGGGAACCGACCCAGTTACCTGAACAGGAGGCTTCGCGCTCTGCTCTCAGCCCAGGGGGTGTCTCCCCAATGATAACAGTTTTCATCAATGGCTGCTATGAGGAATCAATGGATGTGGTGGCACTATTCGGTCTGAGGGGCATCCAGTGCACTCCCATCAGCATCAAGAATGCCTGTGTATCTCAGCACTGCAAGGCCAGCCTCTGCCACATTCAACCTGTTTCTGGAGGCTAAGTTTGCCGTGGTTCTGGAAGAAGAACTAGACATCGCTGTGGATTTTTTCAGCTTCCTGAGCCAATTCATCAACCTACTGGAAGAGGATGACAGCTGGTACTGCATCTCTATTAAAAAAAAGAAGGGGGGTGGCGCCTGTGGCTCAAAGAAGTAGGGTGCCGGCCCCATATACCACAGGTGGCAGGTTCAAGCTCAGACCCGGGCAAAAACTGCAAAAAAAAAAGAAATAAGGAAGAGTGTGATGTCTCATACCTATAATCCCAGCACGTTGGGAGGCCGCAGCTGAAGGATTGCTTGGGGCTAATTTAAGATCAGCCTGGGCAACACAGTGAGATCTCTGTCTCTACGAAAAATTTAAAACATAGCTGAACATGGTGGTGCACACCTGTAGTCCCAGTGACTGAGCCCAGGAATTCAGGGGTGCAATGAGCTATGATGATGCCAGTGCACTCTAGCAGGGGCAACAGAGCAAGATCCCATCTCTAAAAAAAAGGAAAAGAGAAAGAAAGAAGGAAGCCTCGATGTTATTCAGCCCTAAAAAGGAATGAATGGATTTCTGATACACTCTAATAAGAATGTGCCTCAGAAACATTGTGCTGAGTAAAAGCACCCAGACACAGAAGACCATGTCATATAGGATTCAATTATATAAAATATCCAGAATAGTAGCCAGGCATGGTGGTGGGCACCTGTAGTCCTAGCTACTCTGGAGGCTGAGGCAAGAGAATCGCTCAAGTCTAAGAGTTTGAGGTTGCCGTGAGCTATGGTGACACCATGGGTTATGGAGTGAGACTCTGTCTCAAAATAAATAAAGAAATTCATAAATAAATAAATTAACTAAATATCTTGAACTGGTGAATCTATAGAGACAGAAAGCAGGTTAGTGACTGCCAGGAGATGGGGGTGAGAGAATGAGGTGTGAGTACTAATGGGGTTTCCTTTTGAAGTGATAAAAATGGGAAACTACTGGCTCATGGGCACACCTACAGGCAGGACTCACGCATTACAGAAATGATCCATGTAACCTGAAACATTTGTATTCCCTTAATATTTTGAAGTTTAAAAAATAATTCTGCAACCAGAACAGAGGAGACGGTTTCACACATGGCGACCACACTAAATATCACTGAATTGTACAGTCTGGAAGGGTTAATTTTGTGCTATGTGCTTCCACCTCAATTTAAAAGTAGAATGAATTCCTAACCTGTCATCTGATTTCTGTTAGTTTTTCAGAAAGGGAACTGAGGCATACATAAATTACCCCCGGAGAGTTTCAGAGACAGGAAGAGACAGAACCTCGATTCCCTCTGGGATCTGAGCCAGAACCTGGATTCCATGTGGGATCAGAGTCAGGGCTTTGAGCCAAAGCTGCTGGTGTCTCTATACCTGAACAAGCCTCAGGTACCTCACCTGTGCCTGGGAGGGGTCACTGCCAGTCTTACAGTTAAGGTGAAGCCTAGTGGAGGAAATATGGGCCATTCCTGCTGGTGATATTTAATTTCAGTTTTCACCTGGCACCATGAACATTGGCAGAATGAGTAAGTCAGACAGACACAGCCCTGGAATCACAGCTAACGCCCAGCGTGTGTACATCGTCTTTCTCATTCCTGCTGTTCAAACCTAGGTAAATGACGTTCTCTCTGTAAGTCTCCATCATCTCCTCTGTAAATGGGGAGTGTTAAGAGCTGACTTACGTTTCCCCAGAATTCCTATGTTGATGTTGTAACTCCCAGTACCTCAGAATAGGACTGTATTTGGAGATACAGTCATTAAAGAGATAATTAGGTAAATTGGTAGTGAGAGGAAAACTAAATGGGTCTTTCACACAAATGTGAACCAAAACCTTCCAACTCAGCACAGACAGGAGGAAAAAGAACCAAAGAACCACAAAGGACAAGGAGAGAGGAGCCCTGGTCTGGGTCCCTTGTGTTTGGAATGAGCTGGACCCCAGGACATACCAGGACACAGCCAAATCCACCTGGGTCTGCAGCCAGGGGCGCCCTCGGCTGATTTTGGGGTCCCCTGAGTGAGGGAGCGCCTACAGTCTGGGCAGATGCTCCTAATTGCTTGGTGTCAACAGGTCGCTGAGCTAATCCTGCCAGGATGTCAGGGGTCGCTGCCATCCCCAGCAGTGGCTTCTGGAACTCCCTGGAACCCAATCAAGTCCGATCAGCCAAAAAGGCAGGAATGTGGGCCGGGATGAGAACAGGGCTGGAGGGATTCTCAGCGGGCGGTTGACAGGCCTGGCCCTGGGACCGTCTTACTCATGGAAACAAACCTCGGGCCTTGGCCCCACCCAGGGCAGGACAGAGGGAACCCAGGCTTGGGTCACCGGGGTCTGTCTGTTCAACAGGGCTTTGGCCGTGGGACCCAGTGTTGTGACCCTTGTGGTTAATTAGATGTTCTGCTCACCAGGCCAAAATCATTAAAAGGCCACATCTCCGTAAGGCAGACAGAGAGGGACAAATATTGTGTGATTGCAATTCTTTGAGTGACCTGGGACAGGAAAATTCATAGTGACACAAAATGGAAATGAGGGGTTGGGGGATGGACCCTGGGGAGTTAGTGTTTCATTGGCCAGGAGTTCATGCCGGGTGATGAAAAATTTAGGGTACAGCTTGTGGTGAGGTTTGGACACACTGCGAAAGCGTCTGATGTCATGGAATTATACACTTAATAAATGGTTAACACGATCGATATTATGTACATACTTTACCACAATGAAAAAAAGAGACCTTGACTAAGTGTGAAATCAGCATTTAACAGTTTGATGAAATTGCTTCATGAAATGTGAAGGTTGATTTATTAGTTGCAGAGCAGCGTTTCAATATATGGGGCCATGTGCTTGCTAGATGTAAATGCTTAATAAACTGAACATTAAAAATAAATAAATCTTACAAAGCGCTGCGTCAAGGCAGGCAAGAGAGAGAACGTCTG
>CAUYRH010072171.1:0-21436 GCA_963574655.1 Perodicticus potto
ACAGAGCCTCAAGCTGTCACCCTGGATAGAGTGCTGTGGCATCACAGCTCACAGCAACCTCCAATTCCTGGGCTCAAGCGAGTCTCTTGCCTCTGCCTCACAAGTAGCTGGGACTACAGGTGCCTGCCACAACGCCCGGCCATTTTTTGGTTGCAGCCGTCATTGTTGTTTGGCGGGCCCGGGCTGGATTTGAACCTACCAGCTCAGGTGTACGTAGCTGGCGCGTTAGCCCGTTGAGCCACAGGCACCGAGCCTGAACTCATATCCTTATTAACTCATTCTCTCTCTCTCTCTCTTTTTTTTCTTTTTGAAACAGTCTCATTTTTTCACCCTGGGTAGAGTGCCGTGATGTCATAGCTCGCAGCAACCTCAGACTCCTGGGCTTAAGAGATCCTCTTGCCTCAGCCTCCCGAGTAGCTGGGACTACAGGTGCCACAATGCCCAGCTAACTTCTCTATTTTTAGTAAAGATGGGGTCTTGCTCTTGGTCAGGCTGGTCTTGAACTCCTGAGTGTTCCTCGGCCTTCCAGAGTGCTAGGATTACAGGCATGAGTCACCATGCCCGACCTTTAACTCATTCTCTTACCCCCCAATTTGCTGACTATGTGCGTCGCTTACAACAAGAAATCCGCACACACAAACACCTGGGGACTTTCTCAGGCACTGGGACAGCATGGGTGGTGTAGGCCAAATTGATGCCCCTGCCCTTCACCGCCCTGCCTCCTGCCTGCAGGGTCAGGGGCCCTTACGGATGACGTCATCTCCAAACTGGTGCTGGGCGATGTGCTGGAAGAGCGTGGTGAGGACCGGCAGCAGTGCCACAGTGGTGTAGGTGAGGTTCTGGCCCACACCCTTCACCTGGGTGCGCGCCTGCGACACCTTGCCCAGCCGCAGGTTCTCTACCATCTTCTCGATGTCCTCCGAGGCACTCTCGAAGAAGGAGCGGAGGCCAGCCTTCACGATCTCAGGACCTGACTTCATCACTGTCCTGGGAGGGAGGTGGAGGAACCCCAGTTCTAGAATCTGCGATTCCGTGTTGCAGAGAGTCTAGGAGAGCAGGGGCGAGTCTAGGAGAGCAGGGGCTGGGGCAGGGGCCCCATCAGAGCAGGAGTGGGTGCCACGCTCCATGGCCCTACCTGGCATCCAGGGAGCGTGCCAGGATGTGAAGACAGTTGACTACAGCTGGGGCATCCGTTCCTGGAGAGGAAGATAGTGGAAGGGAAACAAGGGCTATGAGGACAGGGTCTTCCTCTATATCCACCCAAACCCTTCTCTTCCCGACCCCACCCCTGCCTGGGCTTCCCCAGCTCTCTGAACTTCCTCACCCCAGCTCAACCCCTTCTGGGATGTCTCTGTCTAGGGACAGGTCTGTTTTTCCCACTGGCCTGGGAGCTCCATGAGGGCAGGGTCCGGGCATGGCAGTTACTGCCCTGTTCCCAGGACCACCCAGTCCATGTCTGAGTCCAGAGGAAAAACACAATGAAGGTTGTTCACATTAAGACATCAACTGGGAAATATTTCTTTAGGGTGGTGCTGGCGATGAAGAAAAGAGAGGACTTGAGAGGAAGGCTGGGGGAGCAGGGCCACTTACCAAAGAGAGAGACTCGGTGGCGGACAAGAGCAGCAAGTTTGCAGAAGAGGCTGAGGAAAGAGAAGGGGGCCAAGGACGGGGGAAGCAGGGAGTGAAGAGGCCCAGGGTACAAGGACAGTGGTGCCCCAGTTAGTGATAGGGACAGAGAGGATGGGGAGAGAGGGGCAGAAGACAGAACAAATGGGATGGGCAGGGGGCAGAGAGATGGGCAAGCAGGACAGTCACAGACAGTAACTGGGATGCTGGGGGCGGGAGGTATCAGCCTTTCTGACAGGGGACCAACTTGTCCCAGTTCGTCTAAGAGCCCCACATCCTGGGAAACTCCTCAGTCTCAGGCAAATCATGATGACTGGGCACCCTAGCCCTTCAATCGCCTCTGCAGGTAAGGTGGTCAGGGCCCAGCACCCAGTTCACAGCCCCTAAGTGCCAGTGCTAGGAGTAAGGGGTCCAGGCTTACAATCCTATAAGGCTGGGGGCTGGGTCAAAAGTCACAGGTGGCCTACCTGGTGATCATTTCCTTCTCCTTGTTGGAGGCATGGCCACCACTGCCCAGCACTTTGGCTGGTGTGGACAGGAAATAGAGGCAGTGGTTGGTGAAGTACTGGTTGATCAAAGGGAGCAGGATCTGGAGATTGGGGGGAGGATAGAAAGAGGCTGGGTGAGGGGTGGGAAGAGCCCCCCAGTCCCCAGACTCCTCTGGCTTCTGAGCCCACCTCTCACCTTGGCGAAGAATTTAATCTCCTGTTCATGTGGGGACTTTTCCACTCGTCCACTGCTGACCACAGCCTCTGAGGAAGAGTGCAAATAGTGGTTATGGCAGGTTCAAGGCTGGGGACCCATGTGTTGTGATGGGAGGGATCATGGGGGAAGAGTTAGGAAATGCTGGGAGAAAAGTTTCTAGTATGAAATCATCTCTGTTGACTTTGAGTTAAATCTTCTCCCTTACCTTTCATTTGATCCCCCCCCAAACTTCTTGATCAAACCCTTCCTGAAGTTGACCTGGGGAGAACCAACTAGAATGAGCTAAGTCATGGAACATCCCCCTCCTCAACAATCACAAGCCGTTTTCTTTCTGAATTTCAATATTTGGCACTGAGTAAATCTGAAATAAATAATGGATTAACCAAGTGAAACGAGAAGTCAATATAAACAGATTAATGTTTTTTCTTGAGACAGTCTTACTATGTCACCCTGGGTAGAGTGCCATAGCGTCACAGCTCACAGCAACCTTGAACTTTGGGCCTATGCAATTCTCTTGCCTCAGCCTCCCAAGTAGCTGGGACTACAGGTACCCCCCACAACACCCAGCTATTTTTGGGCTGCAGTTGTCATTGTTGATTGGCAGGCCCACTCCGAGTTCAAACCTGCCAGCTCCGGTGTATGTGGCTGGTGACCTAGCTGCTGAGCTACAGGAAATCAATTTCAGTCAAAAATAATGGCAATGGTAATAATACAATTAAGATAATAATACTGGATCCAATTACTAAATACTTGCTGTCCCTGGTAGAGAAATGCCATCCATGCACAGTAGCCTCCTAATTTGGAGGTCTATACAGTTGGCCCTCCTCCCCTAGTCAGATGAGGAAACTCAGGTGAAATAACTCAACACTGGTCACCTAGCAAGTAAGAAACCTGTGGCTGGTTATGGTGAGAAGTGACCCACATCACAAATGAGGAAACTGAAGTTCCACAGGGGAGGGAATTACCAAGGAAGGAGGTGTACCCACAGCTTGGAGGCTCAGCATCCGAGCTTTGGGGGGATATACATGGGGGTAGCTCTCGAGGGGAATGCTGGGGGGAATTATAGGGGCCCCAGCTATAATTCCAGTAGTATATAAGAGGCATCTGGGGGGCATCCCAACAGCCTCCACATTCAAAATAGACCCAGAGTCAGCCCAGTTCTCACCCTTCTCTTCTCCTGACCCTCTCCCAGTCAAGCTAGACGGATTCTGCGAACACCACATCCCTACCCTGGCTCCATCACGCTCCGCATAAAAGACAAAGCCCTCATCATGGCCTGCACAGCCCTGCACGATCTGCCCCTGTCACCCCTCTGGCCTCATTCCCTCTCACTGTCCCCTTCAATCATCACTCTGCCTTAGCCTCAGGGCATCTTAATGTTCATATGAGGGACCTCTCAGGGCCTTTGCACTTGCAGTTTCTTTGCCTGGAAGGAACAGATGTCCTCCAGATGTCTGCACGGCTCCTCTCTCTGCTCCTTCATGTCTGGGTTCAGCCTGTCACATTCTCACCCTATTTAAAATTATGGCCAGCTCCACACCCCCAATGCCCATTATCTGGCTCTATTGTTTTCTTCTTCCCATAACACTAACCACCTCCTAAATATACTAAATATACTAAATGATTTGTTATTTATTATGTTAATTGTCTGAATCCACCCCAGGAATGCAGTAGCAGGAAGGCAGGGATCCTTGACTTTTGTATCCCTGGCGTATAATAAATATCACAGAAGGGGAGGAGGGAGAAATGCATGAACCGGTTTCCTAGGTGAGTCCGCAGGTGAGGCGGGCGTCAGGAAGGGAATTCTCCGTACCCAGGTGGGCAATAAACTCCTGGGAAATGTCCATCCAGCGCAGCAACTGTTGCAGGAAGCCAAAGGCAAAGCGCTTCTCGATGGAAGACGAATCCAGCTCCATGTCCTTAAGGCCTCTACGTGGAAAGGTAGAGAGAGGGGTCAGCCCAGGCGCCGCCCTGTCAGGGCCGACCTCTGCAGGACAAGCCTCTACCGGATTCTGCCTCAGCCCAGCTCCACACTCCACTCTGAGCCTGCCCCGGCTCCTCAGGCCCCGCCCTCTTTGCCTCCTCCCCCCTCTGGCTCCGCCTCTCCCAGCTCCCGCCGCTCAATCGCTGGGCTGCAGCCTGCGTGCCTAGTGACCGCGTAGCCGTTCATCTGCAGAAATTTCATCAGCTCCTGGGCCTTCTCTCGATCTCGTGCCTTCTCCTTGGCGGTGAGAGTGTCGTAAGGGACCAGCAGTGGGTGGGTCCCACCACCTGCGGAGGCAAAGGCCAAAAACCAGAAATCAGAGGTCTGGGAAAGGCCCAGTTCATTCTCAATGAAGAGGTTCCTGCGGTTGCGCATGTGCATAATTACAGCAATAAAGATGGAGACAAAAATAAGGGAAACATTGCTTTCCGTTGCTGGTCACACCCTCATCACTACCCTGCAGTGGTAAACTCTGTTATCACTCCCAATCTACAGAGGGAGAAACCCATTAGTAGGGGAGGAGTGTGTGTGTGAGAAGGGAATTGTTCAAAGTCACAAGAGGAAGCCATGACTCTAGGACCTTATGACTGGGGAACTGGGGCGGGGGGAGGGGGCGTGTAGAGGTGGGATGGGGCTCACCCTTGGCTTCGAGCTCCTGCTTTTTCTTCCGCCCCCACGTGTTGTGGTAATTTTCTGCCAGTTGTTCTGCCATAGCCTGGAAGTGGATGAAAGGTGTCAAGGTCCAGATTCAAAGCATGGCCCCCAAAGACACCCCCATGTCCCTACAAAAGAATCGGGGCTCTCACCTGCAGCTCCCGGGACAGGGCAACAATGCTAAGGTCGGGGGGCTGGGGGTTGTAGCCTTCTCTCGCATCATAGGTCTGGGAAGACAAGGGGGAGGTGGTGGGGCTTGATGGGCTAGCAGAAAACCCAGGCCAGCCCCTCCTCAGGGCTCTGCTGCCCATTCCACCCTCCTTCTCCTTGGGCTGGCTCTCGACCCTCCTCTGTGTTCTCTCCTTAAGGCCCTGTGTCCAAATCTCCGCCTCCTCTCCTCTGCCCTTTGCAGTTCTTCAACCCATGCCCGCTCCTCTCCCAGATCTCTTAGACTTTTGCACTTCTCTTCTGGCCTCAACCCCTTCTGACCCCACCTCCCTCCGTTAGCCCCTCTCCCCTCCCCTTGGCCCCTCCCTCTTCTGGCCCCGCCCCCGTGACCCCGCCTCTGCCCAGGCCTCCCCTTCACCTGGGCACTTTGTGATATCTTCCGCGTTTTCTTCTTCTCAGTCTTCTCCTCTTCACCCTCCCTGGCCTTCTCTATTGTCCATTCCCAGGCAATCATGGCCTTCAAGGACTCCTTGATGGGCCAGCGGTAAATCTCTTTGTCCTGGGGTGGACAGGACAGTGGGGTGTTGATGGAATGAGGTGAAAGGGGGGCAGAGGAAGGAGCACCCGCCCCCAGCCTCACTGGTCTCCACCTCTCAAGAAGGGGAAACCCTGGCCACACCATATGGCTAGGAAGTGGTCCATCTGGATTTGAACACAGGTCTCTTGCTCTGTAATAGGGCCTCCCTCCTCTGTTACACATGGGTCCCAGAGAAGTTACCATAAAGTTTCTATATAGGCATCAAACCCACTCTCTCTGATTCTTTCTAGTAGAAATAACACTAGGAGAGATAACCAACTTTGAAAAAGGGCAAAGTCCATAGAGGGGAGTCCTAACCCACAGATCCACCTAGATGTAAACCTGTGAAGTGTCTTACTCCTCCCTGAACCCCCAAATTTGAGGCTTTATTTTGACCCCAACACCCCAAGGCTTAGTCACCTTCTCTGAAAAGGTCTTGTAGGGCCTCAGCATGGGGTGGGTCTTCAGTTCCTCATCTACATTCTCCCCATAGGACCAGTTGTTCTGGATCTAAAGGTGGAAAGGCATGGTGAGGGCTTTGCAGCAGGCTGGCAGACTCACAGGGGGAGGCTGGGGGAGCTGAGGGCTCCAGAGAAACCTGGGGATCCCAGGGATGGCTGAGGGTGGGAAGCTGGGTTCTTGAGGGCTCCTGGGAAAGGAGGTCTCTGATGCCAACCTTGTCAAAGGCCCACTTCTCATGCGTGTACTCTGCAAACTTGTTAATGAAAGAGTCCAACTTCTCTGGGATGATCACACTGTTGGGGGACAGGGACGAGGGTGGGGTCAGAGGATGCTGGGGATGGGCCTCCTAACCCCTGAGACCTTTCTCTCCTTCTTTTAGCCCCCAAGCCTCAGTCCCTCCTGTCCCCAGCCTCACTTGAGGGTCTCCACAGGCCGAGGATCAAAGTTGCCTTCAGCATCCACCGTGGCTTTTTTCTCTGCCTTGGATGAGTATGAGGCATCCACGTAGTCAGGGGGCAGTGCCCCGGCGATGGCGCACAGACAAGGCATGGCCATGCGGTACAACTCCGGGTCGTACTTCTGCAGAAGCCAGTGGAGTGGGGGTAGGAGGTCACCGCAGGCCTCACTGAGGCTTCAAATCCTGGAGCCCTGGGACCTCAACTCATATGCTTCAATCATCAGCCCTCCTCCCTGAGCCCCCAAACATGAATTATAGTCCCTCTCCCTGAAATCGAAACCTCAGACCCAACTGCACCCTCAAATCACTCCCATATTGCCCTTCTCCAAGCCTCCAAGCTAGAGGCCCATCCCTTCTTCTGTAATATCCAACCTGAAGCCTCAATCTAGAGATTCTCCTAGACCCAAACCTGCAAAACTACCTCCCTCTTGAATCCCCCAAATTTGGGGAATTCATTCTGGGTCCCCAACTTTAGGCCCTAAACCCTCTACAAAGGTCCCTTTTGGAGCTCCTGGGTGTCCAGACCTTATGGGCCAGAGAGTCAAAGATGCCCCAGAAGAGTTTACGGGTGAGGTGCAGCTCTTCTTCTGAGGTGACCCCGAAGTTGGCCCAGCCTGTGGGGAGGCAGTAGTACTTCCAACAGCGCTCATAGTGGTTGGTGAGGAGCTGGGTGGGAGAAAGAGGGAGGACACATGAATGAGAGGGCGCAAGTAGACTGCAGGCACATGAAGGGCCAGGGAGGACCAAGGGTGCTAGTGATTTTAAATTACGAAGGATGTATGGATTATGCAAATAATATACTAATAAGGGTGGGAATGGCATATGTATTGAGGAGTGGTCCCGGACAGTTTATTATGCAAATTTAGCATCCTAATTTAGCATCAAGATGAGCATTAAAGTAGAGCTGGATTTGTCTGATATTATTTTAAACAAATAAGCATGCTAATATTAATCCATGGGTAGGGTAGTGTGCAAAAAGGAGTATGGATGGAGCGATCTGTACTTTTGCAAATTAAGATGCCAATAGAAACACAAGTAGCACTACATGCAAATATATGGTAATTGGGAAGAGCCCACTGCCACCCAATATGCAAATTTGCAATAGTGACTGATTAGATGTATTATGCAAAATAATCTGAGTTGGGGGGTATCCCTTTATGCAAACTAGGATGCAAATGAAAAAGTAGGAGCAACAGTGTGCAAATATTCAGAATAGCTGTGATACTGTTTATTCAAATAAATGCACTCATTTGAATAGTGCAAGGCTGGTAGTTTGGGCATGTGAATAAACATGCTAATTAGGAAAAATGGTATGTCCCATGCAAATGTGTGCTAATTAAGCAGGGGCTGGCTCAGTGTTAGACAAATTAAATGCTAATTAGGGAATGCTAGAGACACCAGTGAAGTAGAGTGAGTCTTGGGAATCCTAGTAATGCAAATAAGGATGCTAAAAGTTTTCCCAGCAGGACGCTGCCCTCACTTGCAAACTGGGAGGAGAGTGCTGATGCAGATGAGCCCCCTAGTCCGTAGCAGACCAATGGATGAGGCATGGGAACAAGCCTACTAAAGCGGGATTGGCCCTCACCTTGAGCGGCATCTTGGCAAACTCATTAAGGATGGGCACATCAAACACCAGACGCCGCAGCAGGTGCTGCAGCATGGATGGGCGGATGTACCTGCGGGGACCCACACAGGGCTGTAGCATCTCACCTTGAAGTCCAGGCAGCCCCACGACCGCCCGCGCCCCTGAGGTCCCCCTTGCCCACCTGCAGAGCGCCATCAGGCAGTCCTCGATGACGTCGCGCTGCGCTTTGGTGAGCGAGCGGCCGCGGGACAGGCGGTACACAGTGTGCAGCATGGAGTCCACCATGATGGCACGATGCTCGGTTCCCGCAAAGAGCGGTGCACACTTGGTGATGAGCGGCAGCACCGCCAGGCACAGGTAGCGGTTCAGCGCCAGAGCCATCTCTGTGGTGCTGAAAGTGGCCTGGAGGACAGGTTGGGGACATCAGGCCCATTGTCCACCCCTAGGCTGAAGGACCCAAGCTTCTGATCATTCCCCCAAAAGCTGCTTCTCCAAGCCTCTGCCTGTCCCCACTCCTCTTATTACTTTGGACTATGAAAAATTTCAAACATAAACCAAAATCCAGAAACCATGTTAATGAACCACCATTACCCAGATTCAGCTGTTCTGCAGACAAGGGCTTTCTGCACACTTATTTCCTCTCTGACCCTCTTCTTTGTTCCTGTAATATTTTCTTTTTCTTTTCTTTTCTTTTTTTTTTTGAGACAGAGCCTCAAGCTGTCACCCTGGGTAGAGTGCCGTGGCTTCACAGCTCACAGCAACCTCCAATTCCTGGGCTCAAGTGAGTCTCCTGCCTCCACCTCCCAAGTAGCTGGGACTACAGGCGCCCGCCACAACGCCCGGCCATTTTTTTGGTTGCAGCCGTCATTGTTGTTTGGCGGGCTGGGCTGGATTCGAACCCGCCAGCTCAGGTGTACGTGGCTGGCGCCTTAGCCTGTTGAGCCACAGGCGCCAAGCCGTTCCTGTAATATTTTCATTCACATCCCCATCATATGTCATTTTACCTATAGATACTTAAATATGCAACTCTGTTCAGATGAGTGCTCTTAGGTGAACAGACCTGGCTGTTACCACACCTGATATTATAGAATTAACAATCTCTTATTCTCGATATTCATGATCAGCTGTCTCCAATTCTCTCAAAAGTTATTTTGCATTTAGCTAGGATTGCTTGCTTAGGCCCTCAGGAAGTTCTACACATTGCACTTGGCTGACAGGTCTTTCAGCCTTTTTTTTTTTTTTTTTGTAGAGACAGAGTCTCACTTTATTGCCCTTGGTAGAGTGCCGTGGTGTCACACAGCCCACAGCAACCTCCAACTCCTGGGCTTAGGTGATTCTTTTGCCTCAGCCTCCCGAGTAGCTGGGACTACAGGTGCCCACCACAACACCTGGCTATTTTTCTGTTTTGCAGTTCGGCTGAGGCCGGGTTTGAACCCTCCACCTTTGGTATGTGGGGCCAGCGCCCTACTCGATGAGCCACAGACACCACCCCCCCTTTTTTTTTTTTTAGTGAGACAGAGTCTCACTCTGTGGCCCAGGCTAGAATGCCACGTCATCATTATAGATCACTACAACCTCAGACTCCTAGGTTCAAGCAATCCTCCTACTCAGCCTCCCATGTAGCTAGTACTACAGGTGTAAGATAATGTGCTCAGCTGATTTTTGTTTTTGTTTTCTTTTTTTTAGTTTTTGTAGAGACAAGGTGACAAGGTCTTGCCAAGTTGCCCAGGCTGATCTCAAACTTTGGGCCCCAAGCAATCCTCCTGACTTGGCCTCCCAAAGTGCTAAGATTACAGGCATGAGCCACCATGCCCAGACATCTTTTTACCTATAACTGTTCCTTTTCCTCTCCTTTCTAAAACTATTTATTTTCTAGAGAAACAGGAACTCCTTATATTTTGGCATTGGCTGGTTCCTTCCTTGTGGTGTCAATGAACTTTTTCCTCTGCCTCCTGTATTTGCTATAAACTGCTGGATCAGATTCAAGTTCCCATGTTCCTCTTCCCAGGTAAAGACCAGCAGTTATTTCTTCCATATTAGGAAGAGCCTTCCCTGGACCCATGCAGCCATCGCCCATCCTCTACCTCCCCTGCCAGCATTTTGTATAAAGAATTGTCCACATTTGCTGTCTGCAATGCCTTGGTCCCAGATTCTGTTAAGCCCTCTCCTATAAGGCTTTTGCCTGTCACCTTGCTGAAGAAGCTTGCCATGGTTACTAGTGACCTCAACTTTGCTTAGCCAGTGGTCACTTCTCAGTCCTCATCTTCGCTGGCCTGTCACCTTCTGTTATCACTATTCTTGTACCATCACTGAGAATGATAAAATCATATACCCGGAGGTGTTGGAGACTCCTGGCCATGCTCTGCCAGGACTCAGAGAGATTTTCTTGGTTTTTGTATTTTATCCTGATGGTGTGATGGGGATTAGGGTATGTACGGATATCCCAGGAAAACAACAGTGCTGCTGCTGGACCATGACTCGTCTCGTGTCCCTCTGAGGAGGCAGGGCATAGCCAGGCTGGGCAGAGCTGCTCACCGTGTCCAGTGAGGCCGCTGCCCTCATGTCAGGCAGGAACCCCACGTCCAGCACATGGAGCAGGAAGTCCTGATTCTCGATGCCATACACCCGATCCAGGAAGAGCACCATGGACGCCTTGTGGTCCGGCACGAAGGATGCCGACATCTTTGGCTGTACAAGAGCCCCATCTACAGACAGAGAAGGTAGGAGTCAGGGATGCCTTGAGGACACAAGGGGCCCCATCCCCAGCATTGCTCCCTTGGGAATCCCTACCCCCTCCATACCTTTGCCCAGGGTAGGGATCTGCAGTGGGAGGCTGATGATGCCCACGAGGTCCTCCAAGGGCACAAGGGAGCGCAGGATGGCGCGGATCCGCAGGGCCTCACCCTTGCCGGCTTGGATTAGCTGGCGGAGACATGGGGGACACAGTATCAGGCACCTGTGCCCTATTTAGTGACTGCTCAGTTCCATCCTTGCCTGGCACACTGGCAGGTAGAGCAGGCCTCCTTTGCAAGGGGCTAACTCTAGAGTTTCTAGTCCATGCTCCCCCAACCCACCCTGACCTTCTACCTGTGCTCCCATCCTGCCCTGATGCCCTTGCCCATGACCCCATCCCACCCTGATCCCCTGCCCATGCCCCTCATCCTGCCCTGACCCTCTGTCCATGCCCCCATCCTGCTCAGATCATCTGCCCGTATCCCCCATCCTGCCCTGATCCCCTACCTGTGCCCCCCATCCTGCCCTGATCCCCTGCCCGTGCTCCCATCCCACCCTGACCCCCCCGCCCACGCCTCCATCCTGCCCTGATCCCCTACCTGTACCCCCATCCCGCCCTGACCCCTCTGCCCATGCCTCCATCCTGCCCTGACTCCCTGTCTGTGCTCCTATCCCAGCCTTATCCTGCCCATCCCCCATCCCCCTGACCCTTACCTGTGCCCCCATCCCGCTCTGCTCATCTCCTATCCCTCCCTGACCCCTACCCGTGCCCCCCATCTCACCCTGACCCCTCTGGGCTGTCACTGCCTGTCTCCCCTATTGGACTGGGAACTCTGTGAGACTGGGGCCTGGGGCAGTCGTGGTCACTGTTATGTCCTCAGCACTGCCTAGCCCAGAGTGGGAGCTCACTTGATGCCTCCAAATGCCTGAGTGAAGGGTTCCAGGCTGGCCCTGCCAGCCCCTCCCCTTTGCCATCCCACCCTGTCCTTCCAGGTCTCACATGCATCTCTGGAGCACAACGTCCCAGGAGGTCGATCAAGGCAGCATAGAAGGACATGATGGCGTGTCCCAGGTGCACCCGGTTTTCTTCAGGGGGCTCCTCTCCAAAGCTGTAGGAGAAGGTGGGTGGTGTGGGGGAGACAGCTAGGGGCACGGGGAGGGTGGGTCACCCCACTGAGTAGGGACCAGGAGACTCACTGCTCCCGCCGCCGGTCCCTGCGGACACCTGGGCCGTCCCGCGCGGGGTCCTCAGAGATGCGGATGGCCTCTTCGATGGCAGCCAGCAGCCCTGAGCCGCCCTCACCCCGCAGGGCAGGCCCGAAGCACTCAGGCTTTCGGATGAGCAGCCGCACCACCACGTTGGCGTTCTCCTCCACACTCTCACCTGGCCACCAGTGGGGGATTGGGAGGTCTCATGAGCCATTGGCAGGGACTCTCCCCATGCAGCCCCAGGCACAAATGAAGGGGTGATGCCAGGCTCTGTCAGCCCTCAGGCCCTGCCCAGGCCAAGCCTGTGATCCACGATGTGGCCTGTCACCGAAAGAGGCTTTGGCCAGTGACCACACACCTCCCACCCTGCCTCTGCCATCTCCTTACCATTGACGAAGACAGCAAAGCGCAAGAAGTCCAGGTAGCGCTCACCACCGCAGGGGTTCCAGCCAATATCCGGGTACCCTTTGGCCAGGAGCATGGGGCAGCTTTGGAGGCCACAGCCTGCCAGATAGGACACAACCTGGGGGCAGGAGAGGGCTCAGCCAGAGACCAGGCCCATCGGCTAACTCCCCAGGGCTCAGGGTTCTGCCCAGCCCCAAAGCACCTCCGTCCCATTCATCCCTGGGTCCCTCGGCAACTAGCCTTGGGCCCCTCATCTCCCACCTGGGCAGCCCCCTCCCTGGGCATCCTGCTTCCTTCCCCTTGGTGAGGCCCCACAAGCCCAGTGCTTCAGGCTTGCCCTGTGGGGTGAGGGCAGCTCAGGGCTGCTGGCAGCCATTGAAGAGGCCATCTCCCCACACGCAGCCAGGGGGACTTTATGAATACCTGGGTCAGGTCACATCCTTCCTCTGCTTGGAACCCCTTGACTCCTCTAACTCTAAGTAAAAATCAGAGTCCTCACTGTGGCCTATGAGATGCCACATGACCTGCCTGTCACCTTCTTCCATCATCCTCACTGTCTCTGCTCCAACCACACTGGCCTCTCTGCTGTTTCTCCAACCCAGGAGGTTCACTCCTACCTCAGGGCCTTTGCACTGGCTGTTCCTTCTGCCTGGAATGCTCTTGCCCTGGATGACATCTGGCCCCTCACCTCACCTTACTCACATGTTATCTTCTCAATGAGACTTTCTCTGACCACTCTTATCTAACTCGGACACCTTCCTGACACTTGATCTTTCTCTCTTCTGCTCACATTTTTCCTCCTTAGCTTTTGTCACTAGCTAACACACTATATATTTAAATTATTCATGGCATCTTTTACTTATCCTCTTATCTAGAATGTCAACTTCATGATAACAGGGATCTTCGGTCATCATACTGCTACTGCCTTGCTCAGGCCCTAACGTGTGGCAGGTGAGAATAAGTACTAAATGGGTGACAGTGTCATTGTGTGTTGTTTTATAAATGCTTTCCTGGATTAACTCATTTAATCCCTCGAACAACTCTGAGAAGTCATTTCTATTACTATGTTCATTGTATAGATGAGGTGACAGAGGTCTGGAGACTCTTAGTCCCTTGTCCAAGGCCACACAGCAAGGGAGAGATGAACATAACTTGCTGAACTCAGAGCCCATGCACACATCACCACCGCATGTAGGAGCAGAGGTGCAGAGGGCCAAAGAAGGGCCCAGGCCACATAGCTGGGGAGTGAGAGTATGGATCTGCACCCAGCTTTAAAGTGCCCTTTGAATGAGCAACTGGGTGCTGTCCTTTCCCTGTAAATTTTTCTCCTTCTAATTTGGCCTCAACTATCCAAAATTATCCCCAGAATGGGTTCAGCATCAGCAAGTGTCCCAGGCAGGCAGGTAGGGGCTGGGCCTCCTCCCCCAGGCCAGGGAGCCAAGGCCTCCTCTCCCCACCTTTTCCAGGTCCTGCTCCTGCAATGCCAAGGCCAACTCATTGTTGTCGATGACAGAGGCAGCAGCCACGTCCAGGGGGGTGGAGCCCTGCATGCCTGCGGGCCAAGGAGAGGTAGGAATGTCTCATTCCTGCTTGTCACACCTCCTCCAGGAAGCTCTCCCTGACCACCCCTTTTCCAGCCTAGGTCAGGTGCCTACTTGAGTCTCTGTTTGTTCATCTCAGCCCTGACCACTCTGGGCTGTCGCTGTCTGATATTGGTCTGTCTTCCCCACTGCACTGTGAAGGCCAGGCAGGGCTGTCTGGGTCACCACTGTGTCCCCAGCATTACTCATTACAGGGCCAGCCCAACAGTGGATTGAGAGTGAGTGTTTGTTGAAGGACTGAATGAACAAGTGAGCTGGAGGAGTGTGGTGCAGGTCTGGATGGGGTGTCAGGAGAGGGTCCAGGAGGTAGGCCCTGGCTCAGGGGCTCTCACCCAGGCCGATGCCGCTATTCTCTAGCAGATAGCTCAAGTGGTCAAACATAGAGCGCTGGTTCTGCCGGCTGATGCGGCAGAAATAGCAGAGAAAGCGGCAGCAACTTGTCACCATCTTGGGGAAGCGTATCTCCTGGGTCAGGGAGAGGGGACCAGTGGTCGGTGCCTGCTCTCTGTGGCACCCTCCCTGGGGCTCCCCAGCCCAGCCAGGCCCCTTACCTTAGACTCGCCACCCCCAAGCACATTCACCATGACCTGCATGACTGTCTCGTGCATGCCCAGTGCCCTCATCAGGTTCGGGTGTTGGTAGAAGACTTTGTTGTTCATGATGTTCCTGTGGACAAGTCAAGGGCATGGAATCAACAAGACCTGGGTGAGACCCAAGTCCAGGCAGAGGCGTTGCTACCATTGTGAGAAGCATTAGCATCTGCTGACAAAACATTAGCATCTGCTGACCTCTTGCTCTTTTTATTTATTTATTTATTTATTTTGAGACAAAGTCTCACTCTGTCATCCTGGGTAGAGTGTCATGGGTGTCATACCTCAAACTCTTGGGTTCAAACAATCCTCCTGCCTCAGCCTCCTGAGTAGCTGGGACTACAGCCACCCGCCATAGCGTCAGGCTAGTTTTTCTATTTTTAGTAGATACAGGGTCTCGATCTTGCCCAGGCTGGTGTCGAATTCTTGAACACAAGTGATCCACCCACCTTAACTTCCCAGAGTGCTGGGAACACAGGCATGAGCCACCACACCCAGCCAAAACAAGACACCTTTGGCACTGAGCACCCGATGCTGCCACTGCTGTTACTATTTACACAAGCTCACTGGGGCCACAGCACAGCACCACAGGGTAGGCGTGGCTCCTCGTCTGTCTCACAGAAGAGGAAACTGAATCTCTAAAAGTGCAAATCTCATGCCAAGAGTCATGTGATGAGTAGGAGCTGTTACTGCAGGGGGTGGCGGTAAAGGAAGGGGACATCATCCAGGAAAACAATGGAGTATATCATTTTGAGGATGGGCTAGGAGTTGAGCAGAGGGGCATTAGTGTACCGAAGGAATTCACCCAGGGCACTGGCTGGAGCCACCTTCCTGGCATATGCAAAGTGAGGGGGTGGGCAGCACCTCACCCGATGCTCTGGATCATGAGGTTCTCCTCCTGGGGGCCCATCTGCACGATGAGCAGCGAGCGGATCTGGCCGAGGCACTCGAGCAGGCTCATGGTGTCCTCCATGGAGGATGGTGAAATGGTGTAGGCGCGGGGCAGGGCACGCAGCAGCTCCCCCAGCCCATCGTACTGCCGGTGCAGGAGGCTGAACATGGCCCGCACCAGCTCCGGGCTCTGCACAAAGTCCTCTTGGGCCCAGCGCACCACCGTGTGGGACACCAGCTCCTGCAGGGACCCTGGGCAGCGGACACAGGGGCAGAACACAGGGACCCCTTGTTGCATAAGTTTTCCCAGTTATCACACATCCCCACCCATCCTCTATCTGCCAGGAGTGCGACGATTCCGACAGACTTTGTTCTGCAGCCCCAGGAGCCACCTGTCACCCTAATACACACACATGCAGACAATAAGGGCTCCCTCCACATTTCAGGAGGAAGAATAAACTGTATAATTGCAAAACACCAGGGCACTATCAGAAGCACGCACCGTGCACCATTGAGAGCACAAGCAGCAATTCCATTTGTTCTATAAAAATACTGCCGAGTTTTCAAGAGAGACTACAGACACAAAGTAAAACTGCAAGGACTACGGTATCACTTCAAAATGATGTCAAAATAACTCTGTGTTTTATTCTCCTCTGGGACTCACCCTGCTATACCCAGCATCCTCTGCGTCTCTTTCTATCCCAATCTTTTCCCTCCTTCCCAGAATTTCTGGGACAGAAAAGAGAAGTCTCCTGTGTCTCAGGGTTAGGAGAAACCACCATGAACTGGCACTGAATGACAATGTCCAGCCAGTGACCCTACCTGATCTGGCCTTGTCACTTTGCTGTCCTTGTCTCTCACCACTCTAGGTTATAAATGTACCAAGTATGTCCTTGTTTCAGGGCCTTTGCACTGACAGTTTCCTTTGTACCAATCATCCTTCCCTAGATCTTTGCACACCTCACTCCCTCACTCTGATCCCTCCATTTCTGGCCCTTGCCCTCCTCTCACTCAGCTTTATTTTCCTTCTAGGCACTCATGACCACTAGACATTGATATACCCATATGGTATTTATTGTAATATTCTAAACTCCTTGAGGGCAGGGGCTCTAACTTTCCCCTCCTATATTCTCCAGCCCTCCTAACAGTGCCTGATCCAGAGTTGGTCCAATAAAAGTTTCGTGAATGCTGCAGAATAAAACCCACACCAATGTCAAGGATCCCATCCTTGTGAGATGTGACTAATATATAGTTTGCATGATACACTGGCCCGCCACTTATCACAACCGCTTGTCTCATCCCTTAGGATGGCAATCATCTCACCAAGAGAGAAAAGGAAAACAAAGAAAAGCCACACGGACATGGAAGCCATAGTGATGCAGGGGTTGCCACCATGCCCAGGTGGGCTGTATGTCTCTGCTATAGCAGGCCGTATGTTGTTCCGGTCCAACACATACGTTTCAAAGACTCCACCTTTGGGCCAAACCTCGAGCATGCCTCCCCTCTCTCCTAGCCCTCCACTCTTCCTCTCTCCTTCCTGCCTACCTTCTCTTCCTTGCATTGCCCTCCATGGCCTGTTTGGGACCCAGAGGATCCCCAAGCCTGGGCACCTCACCCCTCTAACCCCTCTCCTCATAGCCCAAGTCCTCACGGGGTTTGCTCTCCTCAGCCGGCGGCTCCTCCTCAGGTCTCTCCTCCTTCTTCTTGACCAGCCGCACTTTCTCCAACAGGCTCATTAGGCGGCTTCCCAGGGTGGTCTCCTCCTCTGGCTCCTCCTCCTCTCCCTCCAGCTGAATTCCTGGAAGTGATCAAGAAGAAAGAGAATGTCATTCATGTGTTTGCTGATTCACCTGCTTAATCATTCATTTATTCCTTCATGCATGCATGCATGCTTTATAGAGTTTTTCACTTTTTTTCTTTTTCTTTTTTCTTTTTTTTTTTTTGAGATGGGATCTCACTAAGTTGCCCAGACTGGTCTCAAACTCCTGACTCAAGCAATCCTCCTGCCTCAGCCTTCTAAGTAGCTGAGATTCTACGTATAAGAGTATGCCACCATATTTCTTTATATGTTTCTCATTTATTTATCCTATGAAACATTTGCTTTAAAATCAGCTATTGCAAATATGTTTAAAGATCTATGGGCGGCGCCTGTGGCTCAGTGAGTAGGGTGCCGGTCCCATATACTGAGGGTGGCAGGTTCAAACCCAGCCACGGCCAAATTGCATCAAAAAATAGCCGGGTGTTGTGGCAGGTGCCTTAGTCCCAGCTACTCGGGAGGTTGAGGCAAGAGAATCACCTAAGCCCAGGAATTGGTGGTTGCTGTGAGCTGTGACTCCACAGCACTCTATAAATAAAAAGATAAAGTGAAGACTTTGTCTCTACAACCCCCCCTCAAAAAAAAAGATCTAAAGGAAACTATGTATGAAAGAAAAGTATGATGATAGTGTCTAACTCAGTAGAGAATATTAAAAATGAAGCAGATAATATGAGAAAGAACCACATAGGAGCTAGGTACAATGGTACACGCCTGTAATCCTAGCATTCTGGGAAGCCAAAGGAGGTGGATCACCTAAGCTGAGGAGTTTGAGACCAGCCTGAGGAAGAGCAAGACCCAGTCTCTACTAAAAAAAAAAATAGGGGGGAAAAAAACTAGCCAGGTATTGTGGCAGGTGCCTGTAGTCCCAGTTACTCAGGAGGATGAGGCAAGAAAATCACTTGAACCTAAGAGTTTGAGGTTGCTGTGAGCTACATTGCCACAGCACTCTACCCAGGGTGACAGAGTAAGACTCTGTCTCAAAAAGAAAATAAAAGAAAAAATATATAGACATTCTGGAGTTGGAAAGTACAATAACCTAAATAAAAAATCAATAGAGAGCTTCAATAGCATATTTGACGTGATAGGAGAAACAATCAGCGAACTTGAAGGTAGGACATAGATATTATCCAGTCTGAATGATGAAAAAACTAAAAGAATGAAGAAAAATGAAAAAGAGCCTCAGAGACCTGTGGCATGCCCTCAATCATGGCAATGTACATAATGAAAGTCCCCCAAAGAAAGAGGAAAAAGGGGCAAAAAAATCTCAAGAAATAATTGCTGGCAGAAAAAAGAAGAAAAATAAAAAGAAATAATTGCTAGAATCATGCCAATTTTGATAAAAAGTATTAGTCTACACATCCAAGAAACCTAACAAACTCCAAATAAGATAAATTCAAAGATACAACATACTCTGTTGAAAGGTAATGACAAAGAGAAAATCATGAAGGTCAGCCAGGGAAAAATGACTCATCACGTACCAGGGAATCTCAATAAGACTATCAGGTAACTTCTCATTGGAAACAGCAGAGGCCATCTTTCCATCCTTTCAGCCAGCCAGCCAGCCATCAATCATGCATCTATCCAGCTAGCCATCTTTCACTCCTTTTTTTCTTTATATATCCATCCTTCCATCCATTAATCCACATGCCCATGCATTTACCTGCCTATAGCCACCCATCCAGATACCCATATAAACAAATCCTTCCTCTCATCATCAGTCTATTCATTGATACATCCATTCAACTAATAGTTACATAGCACCAATACTGAAGGTATTACTTAAATCCTGAGGTTTAAGGTCAGGAACGCTCAGGGAAATTTCCTTAAATCCCTCACTTAAATCCTGAGGTTTAAGGTCAGGAATGCTCAGGGAAAATTCAGGAGAAGTTTTAAGAGAAAGTCTTGGGGGAGGGCTCTCTGATCCCTTCTCCTCACCACAATGTGCCAGCAAGTCTTGATGAAAGTCAAGCAAATCCTGTCGAAGCTCTTCAGAGAGAGGACAATCTTCCTCATCTGAAGGATCTTTGAAGTGCAACAGCATGTTGATCTAGGGGAAGGTCAAGGGTTAGAATGAGGGTCTGAGACCTTGGCACAGGAGCTCTGAGGTCAGGGATCAAAGATCCAATTGTAAGTCCCTGTCTAAGGTCTGAGTCAAAGTGTGACTTAATGAGAGCCAAGGTTTGAAAGGGGTCAGGGTCAGTCTGAGGTGACTCAAGAGATCAGGTTTGTTCAGGGAGAGGTAGATATATCAACAGGGTCAAGGGTCAAGCGCGGTTTCCTAGTTGAGACCTATCATTGCCCAGAGTCAGGGGAGACAATGAGGTTGGGATTTGGATAGTAAGACCAGCCAGAGTCAGGGGGCAGAGGACCTGCTCTTGTGGTGGGGAGCGGAACTCGCGAGTACGTCTTGCAGTCTCAGCTGCAGTCATGGTGAAGGCTTTCATGAGGAGGCCATAGCGGCTCCGCTGGTTTTCCTGGAGCTTGTCCACATAGCGCTCTGCAAAGGCTGCCAGGGACTCCACACGGTGCTGCAGCTCTTGGTCACAGAAATACTCCAGCAAGTGGCACATCTGAGGAAGGACAGCCATGCCAGAAGGAAGGATGAAGGTGAGTCCCTCAGGACCACCTTGAAACTTTTCTTTGCTTTCTTTCCCCTCACTATGGCCTTGCCCATGTCCAGCCACTGCCATCTCCTGCTTGGATCCTTGGCCCAACCTCTAGGTCTCATCCCACATGGAAACCAGAGAGATCACTCCAAGCCAGCATCACCCTGTACTTCATGCATTTCCATAGCTCCCCACTGCCTCAGGACAAAGTCCAGACTCATATCCCACCAGACTCTGTGTCTCCCAGCCCAGAAGGATGGAGGCTGGAAAACAGGAAGAAGCAACCCACCTGTAACTTCACAGACTCTGGCAACTTCATCTGGAGCAGCCCCTCCTCCAAGTCGCCTTCTTTTTCCCCTTCTGCTTCCTCCTCTTCCTCTTCTTCCTCAGTGAACACTTCAGGTTCGATTAGCTTCAAGATCTGTTTTACATCCTCATCGCCAAAGACGCCCATCACCTACAGGACAAAGTCTGGGTCCTTCACTGTGGCCTGCAAGGTCTCCAAAATCAGGCTCCAGCCTGACCTGCTTCTCCTGCACATGCCAGATTCATGCCAGATTCCGTGCCAGTGCAGGAATATGACTCCTCCCACAAGCGGGGATGGCATCCTCTGCCCTGCTATCCACCCTCCTTAAGATCCCCTCAGATCCACACCCTGTGTCTAACCCACATGGCCCAGACTATGCCACATCTGAGAGCCTCTCTCTTCACAGGTAAATATCCTTCCACCCAAGCCTGAGCATATGTGGCTCTAGCACAGAACACACCCTACACCTGATGGAGGCCTGCATAGCTCCCAGCCTACACCAGCTCTCAGTCAGCACAATGAAAGCACTAACAGATGGAAGTAGAAAGTGTAAATGAGTGGGGAGACAGAGAGAGAGAGATGGATATAAGGATGGAAAATGGGTGAATGGAGGGATGAATGGTGTAGATGGGTGCAATGATAGAAGCATGAGCAAGTAAATGAGTATATGGATGAACACATAAATAAATGAGTAAGTAGTCAATGGGGTGGGCTGGGGGGATGGTTGGCTTCATGGCCAGAAAAATTTGTGCATGAAAAGTTGGGTAGATGGATGTATGGATGAACGGTTAGATGAGCATCTGAATAAAAGAGTACATGAAACAATTGATGGATAGAAGGATGGAGGATGGATGGATGGATGGGTGTGCATACATGTGGATGGAGAGATGCATGGATGATGAAAAGATAGGTGGAGAATGGAGAAATGGATGGATCTGTGGATGGGTGTATGGATGAATGCACAGGTAGAAAGAAGATGATTATTGGATGTGTGGGAGGAAAGATAGATCAATAAATAAATGGGTAGGTGGATAAATGAGTAGGGGGGGGTGGATGGAGT
>CAUYRH010072175.1:0-55138 GCA_963574655.1 Perodicticus potto
CCTCTTTGCCTGGAGGTCTGGGTTTTCTTATACTTCTAATTTTCCTTTCTTGTAAATAAATTCTGACTTACCACTACTCTTGTGGTCCGTCGATTCCTTCTTTGAATCGCCGAGACCAAGAGCCTGACATTCCGGCATCAATTCCAGATCTGGAGGCATGACTTGGAGCCGGCTGTGCACCATCTGTCTTTCTGAATCTCTGTCCATCCTGGGGTTGTCTTATCCCTCTCAAACTTCTGTGTTCTCTGGCCCCTTGTACACTACACCAGCCTGGAACCTCATCTCCTCTTTGTGTGTTTATGGGGTCCCAGCCTTCTAATCCATCTGCACGCTGCACCAGCCATCTTCCTAAAGCACCCATTGGTCATGTTTGAGACACACAATGGCTCCACACTGCAAGTCCAAGTGCGACTCTCAATCTCAGCTCCACCTGGCTCTTGCTACCCTAAATCTCCTTGGTTCACTAGTCTGGCCTCTGGGTTTCCAACAATCATACCCGTTCCCTCTTCAGGGCCTCTGTTGTAGCCGTGTCTCAAAATGCCTTTCCTATTCCTGATGATCAACACTCCATTTGCCCTTCATAGTACAAGTGAAGTCTCACTTTCCCCATGTAGCCATTCCCTGTGACCTTGCTGGTCAGTAGCCCCTTGACTTCTGTTCTGTTCTGTGCTGGTGCTCCCTTGGCCTTAGCCTTCCCTTCCCAACTGGCCCCTGGATGGCTCCCCTATGCATGCTCAGCTGTGCCCATGGGGTGCTCAGGACTCTGGGGCTGAGGGGTGATGATGTGGGTTCACAGGCTTGTGGTTCTCTAGCCTGGGATAGGAGTGCATCAGAATTACACTGATGCATACTCCAAATGCCCCTTCTCAGGGATTCTGGGGGGTGGGTTGGGGTGTCCCAGCATTACATTAGAAACCACTCTAAGCCTCTTACTATCTTTTTCTGCAAACAAAAGGACACTGTTTTTTAGAGTCCTTTGACCATCTGCAATTTTGCCTGATGCTTGCTCGAAGTTCATATTCCTGGGCTTCACCTCTGACCTACTAAACAGGAATCTCCGCACCAGGTATTTGATTTTAAAAGGCTTCCTAGGTGCTTATCATACATGAGGAGCTGAGAATCACTGACTCGGGCTGCTAAAATGCTTGGAGTATGACACTGCCCAAGGATGGGATATTGCTATACTATATCCCAGCATGCATCAGTTCCATTCAGTGTCTGGACCCATGTTCACCCTGAGACGTCATCGGATAATCTCCAGGTTCTACTTCTATGCCCCAAATGTGAAAACTATAAAAGATCAATTTGCCCTAAACCAATTTACAAAAGCCTAATTTGCCTAAAGCCTAGTCACCTAATGACTATCTTGTCTAAATTTAAAATGTGCGATTAAACCAATTTGTCTAATGGCATTTCCAACTGAATTTTATAAAAATCATTTATCATTAAGCATTTTGCAAATGATAAGATGTCTTATATCCTTGTGGGTAGGTTTTTCTATTTTATTTGCTTTAGAACACTTTAAGGATGTGTTAGGCAAGTTTGCTTCAACTTTTTGTCAAACCATTATTTATTTATTTATTTATTTATTGAGAGATAGAGCCTCAAGCTGTCACCTTGGATAGAGTGCTGTGGCATCACAGCTCACAGCAACCTCCAATTCCTGGGCTCAAGCGAGTCTCTTGCCTCTGCCTCCAAAGTAGTTGGGACTACAGATGACTGCCACAACACCCAGCCATTTTTTGGTTGCAGCCGTCATTGTTGTTTGGCGGGCCCGGGCTGGATTCGAACCCGCCAGCTCAGGTGTACGTGGCTGGTGCCTTAGCCCGTTGAGCCACAGGCGCCGAGCCAAGCCATTATTATTTAAACAAATGGTCAGCACTTCCTATAGAGTTGGTTCTATGCGTCTAGATTCTTCTTGTTCCCTTCTTACCATTTTTTGATTTGCCCTATGTGTACTCTGTGTATTTATTAAACAAAGACACATATGCCCACTACTCATTTCTGTTTATGAAGCTACTAAAGTTTTGTAGTTAGGATGACAAATGGGATGAGTAGATCAGGATTGTACGAAATGGCACCATTTCGTAAAGTAGTGTTTCATTTACTTCATGGGTGCTTGGAGAGACAAATTCCTGGGCCCCACCCTCCAAATTCAGATTCGGGAGGTCTGCAGTGGGGCTGCCCAGTGGCCTGCTTTGTAGAGACGCTCCCAGATCACTCTGATCTACCGGGATGGAAACTACACTAGGTGCCACAAGGTACCATAAGGCCAAGAAGCACAAAATCATTTCTAAAATTTGCTGGAGTAAAAATAGAAGAAAAATTATAAGATCATGCACTCATTCAGCTCTGTTAGCTTCAAGCCATTTCTGATGTTCAGTTTTTTAATCTATGAAATGGGGATGACATAACATGACATAGGACTATTGCAACAATTAAATAAGATAAAGTAATAAACTGCATAGCACCATGCCTGGTATTCAGTTACTTAATAGACAATACTATCATTTTTTTTTTTTAGATAGAGTCTTACTCCATCGTCCTGGGGTTGAGTGATCCACTCATCTCAGCCTCCTAGCTTGTTGCTATCTCCATCCTCATTATTGAATTGTCCCTTTCAGGAAGCCCCCTACCCCCTCAGGGTGGGTTTAGGTACCTATCCGTCCACCACCCTCCCAGAGACCGCATGCTTCCCTTTGTCAAAGCATTTCCTATAGAGTTGGTTCAATCCATTTTGTTTTTCTGAACTTGCTGATTTCTGCTTGCATTGAGTATGATCATTTCCTCACCTGTTTTACCCACTAGCAGGTGCAAAGTAAGTGCTCAACACTTTTGTTTTTCCTTTTCATCGTATTTTCAGAGCAGTGGGAAAAGTCAGAACTTAGTGACCAATTTCTGTTACAATAAGGGTCTGCTCATCAGTGATCTGTGGACCAGCAGGAGCTATGTGACCTGGGAGCTTGGCAGAAATACAGATTCTCAGGGTTCTGTCCCGAACTTCTGACAAGATGCCCAGAGACACTGCACAGTCAGGTCTGAGAAGCACCCCTGAAGGAGACACCTCTCTCTGAAGGGGCTGTTTCCTCCACAAAATGACAAATGCCCAGGGCCGTCCAGAGAAGTAGATTCAGTCCAGTGATGCTCTTAGAGGGTTAGGCAGGAGCTGTAGGGGGCGTCTGCTGCAGGCTGAGGGTAGAATGTCCTGGTGAAATCACCACTGGCTTGGAACTCAGAAGACGTGGGGTTTAAGCCCAGCCTAACACACCCAGCCTTCCTGAACCTCAGTTTTCTCATCTGTAGAAAGGAAGTACTGCCAACCATATGGGTCTGTCATGATTAGTAAATCTGTTAATATCTACGCGGCCTCCATGTAAGGTGCTGAGGGGATGAGAGGGCTGAATCGCCTGCCCTGGTATAAAGCTGAGTCACCTTAGAGGAAGGAACATCCTTCACGAGGTATTTGTTTCATATTTTACCAAGTCCATATGGGTTAGCAGAGGGTCTGAATATAAAATATCCCCAAGTACACTCCTTGACTCATCACAGGAGTTCAAGGAATGTAGTTTTAATTAATTCTGAAGTGAACATCACAACAGCTTGCACTCGGGGTGTTTTACAGGTCTGGCAGGATCATGTGAACATGCTTTATAAATTGCAAAGCATCGTATATGTCTGCAGTGTTACTAATAGGGCTCTTGCCACATTTCCAAAAAAAACTACCTATCCTGATGCTGGTGTGGGAATGTGGAAGCAAAAAAAGCAACAGAGAGTGTGTTTAATATGAAGTAAGCAAGTGACAAAAGTGGTGGTGACTGGAAAGCGAACAGGACAGCAAAGGACCATCTTGGTGGGTCTCCATGGAAGGAAGTGGGGAGGGGGAGGGAAGAGGAGGAGGAGGGGAGGCCTTCCGGCTCCAGTGTGTGGTCCTGCTGTCCCCTGCACTGCATCAGTACTGAGAGTGGCACACGAGAACTCGGGACTGGGAGTCACGAAGCCTAGGTTCCACTAACTATCTAACCTCCTTGGGACTCAGTTTCTCTGCCTCTAAAGAGCCAGGGATAAAAATGCCTCCTTTACCTTCCTAGCCCCTCACTGATTAAAATGCTTTGCATCCATCTGATGCGTGGTATCGATCCATTATTGGAGGACACGCTACCTATTGCATTTCTAATGGGGATGGTGGCTGGTCCTGCCGGGGCACACACAAAGCTCTCCGCATGCTGCCTTATTTCTGCAGCCAGACTGATTGAGATGCAGTGTATTCATAAAACTGTCTCTGTTGATGGAGTGAAGAAGCAAAAACAACCAGTTCCAGAGTACAAGGAAAATAAACCCAAACTGTGAATGTCACAGAGCCATAAAACCCAAGAGGGCTGTATTTCCAAACATGTCACAATGCTGGCTTATGACTTCAGACAAGCAAATGAAAAGCCGAGATTACTTCTGAAGTTGATTCCTGCATGATAGGGCTGTAGTCTACACAGAGTTAAGTGTGGGCTAAGTGAATATACCTCTGGCCTCTTTGCTACCACCATAAATGAACTTTTAAAGTAGCACTTGCTGCAGAAGCCCATTTATAACTGCGGCTGTATTTGCAGAATTTGTGAATGAGAGCAGCACTTAGTGTCTAATGAACAAGAGTGCTGTAAGAATTTCTCAGTCATTTGACACCTGGTTTCAGTGCACTAGAATCTCTGATTGTTCATGGATACAGGTATTCCACCTGACACGTAAAGGGGCCTGCAGAAGTGTATTTGAGACTTAAGGGAGAATCCAGCGTCACTAACCTACTAAATCAGATTCCCAAGGCTCACAAGAGCTCCACCAATTCCTTCAGAGCACCAGACCGCCTGTGAGATGATAAGGTAGCCTGGCATTTTGCCTGGGTCAAGGGCAAGATGTACCAACTGACTCCTTGTGATGAGAAGGATGGTGAAGGGAAAAAGTAGTTAACAAAAAAGGGAATTTATATGAAATGTCCAAACCTAGCTGTCTTTCCCAAGCCAGGCCAACAAGTGAGAATGATAAGTAACAGTGAGGAATATGTCCTGACACCTTCCGGAATCCTGAAATTGAGGGCCATGATAGCTTTCACATCACCAGCACCAGCAGCTGTTTCAGAGCTACTTTCCACAAAAAAATTTGAAAAATATTTTTAAATCTTATTTTTAACCGACAGATGATAACTGATACTATATTTATGGGGTACTGTGTGACATTTTAATATATGTTATCAATGGAGAATGATTAAATCAGGCTAATTAACAAATCCATCATCTCGTGAACTTATCTAACAGCTACTCTTTTAGCAACTTTGAAATACACAATGCATTATTCAATGTACCCCTCCCAGGACCATCTGGGAAGATGACAGTGAGTTGGGAAGAACATGCCCCACTGAGACAGAGGTGCTAGGCAGTGGCTGTGAGGTCATTGTCTAGCTGACTCATGTGGCATGTCACTTTTGCCGGGCACACAATTCTGTTAGACTTACTTTTTTTTACATATAACAACACCGTATTTATCGCCATGGAACTGCTCTCAAAGAGTCAAAATAGTAGAAGTTCCTGTAATCATGGGAATAGATACCTGTTGAGGAGATCAGTAACTATTCTGTTAGAAACTATAAATCACTAGCTGGATATGGTGGCTCAAGCCTGTAAAACTAACAGTCTGGGAGGCCAAGGTGGAAGGGTCACTTGAAGTCAGAAGTCCAAGACCACTCTGAGCAAGAGCCACACCCCATCTCTACTAATAATAGAAAAATTAGCTGGGCATTGTGGTTGGCACCTGTAGTCCCAAATACTTGGGAGTCAGGGCAGGAGGATCACTTGAACCCAGGAGTTTAAGGTTGCTATGATCTAGGCTGACACCATGGTATCCTAGCTTGGGCAACAGAGTGAGACTCTGTATCAAAAAGAAAAGTATAAATTATCTACATAAAAAATCATAGTTTATTATTGCAGCAATGGCCTAGTGCTGCCACTTTCAGGGAGACTGGGAGAGGAGAGTGCCCTGCAGTTGATAACCAAAGTGTTGGACCTGAGCCTTCTGCAGGAGAGACATAAAGGAAGGTGAGAAGTCCAGAGAAGAACAAATAAAAGTACTGACCCCCCGGTGCCCATGGACTGCGGGTCATGCAGGACTCCTGTGTCTCGGACAGAGGTGAGAAGGAACCGAATCAATATCAGAAAGTCACGAAAGTGACTGCTCTTAGAATACTCTAGCCAGGGATAACTATGAAGTCTGAAGCAAGTAACATTAGATCACAGAAAAGGAGATGCTATGGAGAATAGACATGGAGCTATTAAGAGGTAGAGTATTCAAGTTCAAGCTAGATCAGTCAGTATTTTGAGTGAAAAACAAGGATGGATGCAGCTCATCTCTAATCTTGTGTCTCGTGGATGCACGCTATCTATTCATCCCTGGAAATCCTTCTTGTATTTCTTGCATTTATAGTAATGACAGTGTCTGGTCTGGCCCTTTATAGTTGGGGTCAATAAGAGCATGCCCGTTTCCTCTTGAAATCCCTAGTGCAGTCCCTGAAACCCAGGGCTGGACCATGAGTTTGACCAATATGGTGCCTGTCATGTTCTAACTGCTCCTCTTTTAAGGGGTTGCTTTTCTATTGAGGTTATCAGAATTCCTTTGAACACTACAGAATGCAGGAGAATCAGATTTAATCTACAGCTGAACTGAGAATTGGAGAATCAAGCATACTGCTTTGAACTCACAGGCACAAGACCACCCAACTTCCCCTAAAGGCCTCCAGCAACAGGCTTCCCTCCCTCACAAGGCCTCCTGCTCTGCTGCTGTACAGCAGAGCACTTACCAAGGACTTAGCAGGGAACAAGGCAGACCAAACACCTCTGGGACATTATAAAAATGAGGAGAGCAATTTCATGTTGATGTTGGACATCCCCCAGTTACATTATACATCCAGCTATGAGCCCATCCAACAGCCTTACTGTCCATCTTACCCCCCAGAAAATCTAGGAGACATGCTTGGCTAAAATCACTAGTCACTGCGAATAGTCCATAAACATCACCTACTTCTTCCTTCCAGTTAAAACCCTCATGAAGGCATTGAAGGCTCTCCCCAGTTTTACTGCAAACCACTTTTCAGCCCCACCTTTCTTTTTGTGTGTGTGTGTGTGTGTATGTTGGACCTCAGAGTTTCAGCCCCACCTTTCATTACTATGCTATAAAAATCCCCCATTCCTGCCAAGTGGGACTGTTTGCTATTTTCTGAATATAATAAGCCTTGTACTCCTGCGTCTTTTGTGTACTTGGCTGCTTGTTTCAGAACCACCTCCTTCTCCAACCCTACCTGTCAAAATTTTACTCATCTTTAAGGCTTATCTTACACACACCCTCCTAAATGATGCTTTTTTTTGATTCCTTTGAAAGGATTTGATCTCTTAGCATTTGAGTTTCTTCAAAGCCATGTTCATACCTCTTCCTATTAAACATTTTCTGTAGCTTACAACAGCTTGCAGTTCCTACAGTTGATGGCCTTAACAATTTTTGTATATTATATGAGGCTGGCAGAGTACCTTGTATATAGCCGGCACTCAAAACATAAGTGCTGAGTGAATTAAATCTCCAACCTAACAGTGCCACAGAAAAGACAAGTGTTTTGCTATGATCTTTGCCCTGGTCATGGACATCAGACCAGAGAGCATCCTTTAAGAAATGTTTTAAATAAGATAGTACTTACATATACCATGAAAAAGACTGCCGAATTTTGAGAAAAGAAAATCGAAAGTGGAAAAACATGGCAAAATGGGCATAGAAAGTAAATTCGAGTGAATTTACTTATATTCTGCATTGTTTATATTTTCTTTTATTTAATATAAGTTTTGACATCTTGAAAACACTTCTGGGACTGAGGAGAGACTTAGCCTCCTTGGACTCGCCAATTCTTAGAGATAGTCAGGGCTCAGCCAGGAGCGTGACCTTGAGAAACACACTAACCAGTCCAGATCTGGTGTGGTGGCTCACACCTGCAATCCAACCACTCTAAGAGTCTGAGGCAGGAGGATCCCTTGAGCTTATGAGTTCAAGACCAGTCTGAGCAAGAGTGAAACCCTGTTTATACTAAAAATAGAAAAATTAGCCAGGTATGGTTGTAGGTGCCTGTAGTCCCAGCTACTCAGGAGGCTGAGGCAGGAGGATCACTGGAACCCAGTAGTTAGAGTTTGCAGTGAACTATGACAACCCCATTGCACTCTACTTAGGGTGACAGCGTGAGACTCTATCTCAAAACCAAACCAAACCAAACCAAACAAAAAACAAAACAAAAACTAACCGGTCCCAAGCCTGAGCCAGATCTCTTCTATCTGGCTCCTATACCCCAGGATACATTATTTTTCTGTCTCACTCATGCCAAGGACAGATACCAGGCACCTAAAGACCACCCCTGTAGCTTAGGGCCTGTTGAAATTATTCCGACTAGCCAGTCCTAAACTGTTCACTTGCCCTGTCCTGCCTTTCTGGGAAAACTCCAATAAAAGCTTTGGCCTTGGCTTTCCCCTTGCTCCTGCTTTCTGCCCTCAACCCTTCTGATGTTTCTTTATGCACCCTGTGTGGTGAGCCAAGCCTCTCGTCTCTAGGGCCTACAAGTATAAAATAAAAAAACCTGTGGCCGCACTTAACTGACCATAGCATAACAAATACAGAACGCCTTCTGAGTATCAGTCACCAAGAGCATGTAAACCTTAAACCTCCTTAGGAGATTTCCATATTTTAACCCATTTGCCCCATTTAAAGACACACATAAAGTCCAAATTCATAGCAGCCTAATCCTCAGTTTCTTGTACTGTCAGGAATGCTGGGAGGGAAAGGAGGGACAGAGGTAGAAGGAGTCAAATGATTCTAAGGGTTGGAAAGAAGGATACAGAGGAGGGGAAAGGGGTGGTTGGGGGTGTAACAGGGGAGACAGAGAATCAGAGAGCAACAAGCAATGTAATGAAATTACGTATCAGAATGCGACTACAGAATAGGGACAGTGTCCATGACACTAGAGAGACAGCTATGAATAGGAATATTGGTCTTGGCTTGACAAGCACTGGATAGAGGATTCTCATTAGACACCTATACGTGTCAGGGCTGAGAAACACCACAGGGCATAGATGCCATTGTAGGTAAAACTGGCTTGTAAACACTTCGGTAATACTGGAATTAGCAGTCGACAGGGTTTTGAGAATATAATAACTTTCATTTCAGGTTCTAAAGACAGCACAGATAAATCCTAGGCAGGTGTATATTATCAGAAGAACTTGTTTTTTGACAAGAAGCAGTTTCCTGCCAAATAGTGTCCAGCTGCCTACCATGTGATTTGCCCCTGCTCCTGACTCTTCCATAGACTGTCTCCTGCTAGTCTGTTCTTTGAAACTCAACCTAGCTGACCTCAGGTCCTCCTCTTCATAATCAAGTGTCCTGAGTATATCATTTATTTTTGAAAGATCAGATAATTTTTTTGTCCTTAAGTAATGCTATGGACCCTATGGACTAATTGTATCTTTCCCATATTCGTATGTTGAAGTCCCAGAATTTCATGTGACCATATCTGGAGCAAGAAAGTAACTAAGGTTAAATCAGATCCTGGAGGTAGTACCCTAATCTGATAGGATTAGTGTCCTAAGAGGGAACTTCAGAGATCTCTTTCTCCCTGTTATGTGAGAACTTAACAAGAAGGCAGCTATTAGCCAGGAAGAGAGCTCTCAACAGAATAGAACCCTGCCAGATCCTGAGGACTTTCCAGCCTCTGTAACTATGAGAATATAAATTTCTGTTATATAAACCTCCTAGTCAATGTTATTTTGTTACAGCAGCTAACACTGACTAATACAAGCTATAAACATACCAAAATAGATTTTCTAACTGCTTAAATGGATTAAAACATACAAAATTTAAAAACAAAGAAAGCTGATGATTTTCACAAATTGGGAATAGGCATCTTGGTGGAGATGGTATGAAGTTTTGGTTGTGTGGACTCTGGAGTCAAACAAAATGGGTTCATTCCTATCTCTGCCACTTACTAGCTATGTAACCATAACCAAGTCCTTTAACTTCTCAAATTTCGTGTTCAACTTCTGTGAAAAGGAGGTATTAATGATAATGGTATCTACCTCATAGTACTAAATGGTACATGGTAAAGTTCTCAAAAAATACTAGCTGCCATTATTATTACACAAGTGTGAACATCACACTGTTAAGTCTAGCTACTGTGTAAGATGATTATCCTTCATATCCTTATGCGTGGTGTACTTGTATGCAGAAAGCATGGGTTATTCATGCAGAGTTTCACATTTGATTTCTGGAGCCAGGATGCTTGGATAAGTGATTGATGAAGACTTACAATGGGAGGAGATAGTGTCTTTTGCCTCCATCACCCTTCTCTTCCAGGGTCATCCATCGTTCTAAGAAGGAGAATCAGTTCACCTCAGATCATATTCGTTATACAACCATCTCTGACCCTGTACTTGCAGAAAGGAAGAAATCTCATGTACAACAGCTCCTGACCCCATATTTCATGCCCCTGCACAGGCTGATGTTGGAGAAGATGAGATGGAAGAGGACGATGATAGGAAAAGAAGATAGTTTGGGGGAGCAAGCGAGCTTCTCTCCACCTGGCTGATGAATAGAGGGAAATGGTAAGACAAATCGCTTCCAAGTTAATTATGATTTTCCTGATAAAGTGGAAGCAAATGCCAATGTAGAGATCTTTCTGCATGTCTTTCCCTGATTGTGAACTTGGAAATAGCTCCAGTGCGGGCTCATATTTCCTCTAGCATTCTACCATGCCATTAACCACTGTCACTCTCCATTAATCATGCTCAATGTCTTTCCATTGTCCCATATTTCCTTTCAAACATGTCAACAAAACAACAGACACCGAGAATGTACTTAAACTCATAGGTCTCTGTTTAGAGTGTTGGAATTCTTAGTTTATTAATTCCTTCTGACATGGCCCAGATGTCTCTGGAGTAATTAGTAATGGAACAGGGTTAATGTAGCTGCCTCACGGTGACGCAGATTCATTATGACTGATTGCTCACTTATAAAAATTAAGCAAGTCTAATTGAATTTAAACCCAAAAGGGTAGCACTAGACTCACAGTGCACAGACTTCTCTACTTGTCTCTATCATACTTAAGAGGTTACCAGGTATGGGAATCATAAAGATATTAGCTTTTGCATAGTTTTATTCATTTGATCCAAGCTATACAGAGGTAAAGCATATAGATAACATAGTTTACTCTCTTGGGAAAGAATGAGGGAAGCCAGAGAGAGTAGGCAAATTTAGATAATACCTTCAGTCTTTCAATGTAAAGAATCCTGTGGATACCAATACCAGGCCCCCTAAGCTCTGGGGCTCACAGATAAAGCTTACACTGCCTCCATGAATTAGAGACGCTTATGAACACAGGCTCTCGTGGGGGTTCACTGCTGTCCTTTTACAATACAGATGATGGAAAAACCTCAAGGAGTCAGTTAAGTAAACCCTGATCTACACTCAGCAGCTAATAAAATCACGTCGTGGTGGAATATTTACTAACCTGAGAATCAGTTCACAACATATTACCAACTGCAAAAAGCAGGTGATAAAACAGTATGTACAGCAATATTTGATTTTTATTAGATAAACAGATGGTTGTTATATCTTAGAAGGAGGTTGGCTTCCAGGGCTTTTTCGCCTGTGAATTTGAATTTGGGGCACTGAACTAACATGTTATTGATGTGTTGAATGTTTCTTTTGCATAGAAATTTGCTCTTTCAAACATCTAACCACAAACATCTAACTCGGATGGACATACACATTTGTTGGGTAGTTTGACACAAACTCACACCTAAGCTGGATTCAGTCCTGTGTGCAAGACAGTCTATAGCATGAAAGCAACATTCACTGAGCTAGGAGTTTGGAAACTTAGGGTCTACCCATGCCTCTATTCCAGAATTCCTATCAGCCCTGGAAATGCCACTTATCTTTCTTAGATCTCAGTGTTTCTATTATAATATAGGTGAATATTCTTCCCTGTGCCTACCCCTGTTAATGGTACAAAATGCTATAGACAGCAATTGGGTATTAATGATAAAAATACCAAATCATTTATTATAAAAAGATGGTATCAGGTAAGGACTATAATCAAAATTAGAGAAATAACCTGAACTCCTTTAATTTCTGATTATACCACAACCTTAAACCACAAAATGGTATCTAACTCACGTGCCAGTGTGCAGTGAAGTGCCATTTCACTGAACATCCAATTGAATAACTGTGGATACATTCATTAAGGAACACTTCAAAATGAAAATAGAAAAATCATTTTAGGACAACATTGCTAAGCTTATTCTTCTTCTCAAAGTATTTTATCATGTGCTTGGCAGATTAACTTTGCTTTTTTTTTTTTTTTTTTTTTTGCTCTTGTTCTTTTTAAAAAGAACAGACAGTACTGAAATGAATTTTAATAGAAGAAAGATACTGGGCTTCAGATCAATAACTTAAAGACAAAACATTTAAAGCCTTGACAAACTTCTCAGGAAGGGAAGAAGGCACTATTATCTCTGCGAAACTGTCAAAACGGAATCTATAGGCGTCTCCAAAGTTGCCATACACAGGGAAAATGGGAAATAGTAAGTAGCTAAGGTGCCTTCCTTTAAAAATCGTTCCCTATAAAATTTTATGAACAGGTGGACGATACACAGAGAATATTCGCAAATATTTCATAATGCATATTTTGTAAATTAAGGTACATTACCTACAATTTCCCATTTTCCCTATGTATGGTGATTTCAGGAACTAGATGGGCAAATTATCCTGAATTAGTCACGTAAATACAATGTACATATTTACACATACACACAACTGGAGGGTCCAGGCAAATGGCTGGCGGGTGTATATCAAATGCCTCTTGACACAAAAACACAAATCCTGGTTAGGACTGTAGGTACCAAGACATACACAGAAAGACCCAAACACCCCACAGGGGGCCCTCCCCAGAGAGGTGCTTTAAGGCCTGAGATAGAAAGCATAAGAAAGAAAGAAATAGTCCCTTGAAGGGAAGGGGGGGCTGCCCGCCCCCGAAGACGTCTCCACTCACCTGTTAAGTGGTTGGCAATCCTGGCAGTGGGTTTGGGAGGCAGGGCCGGGGGCTGCTTGAGAAGGGACAGCTGCTTCACTGGGGTCTCCTCATGGTCTCCAGAGAAAGCAGCAGGTTTTTTGGGGGGTAGTAGCAGGACTGGTTTGGCTGAAGGATCTTGGGACAGGAGGACTCCACACTCACTGGCAGAGGGACTCTCTTCAGACACTGGGGGACAACCACATGATACACAGGAGACATTACACAAACGCAGTGCAGGCGGGGCCCGCAGGGCACACAGGACAGGGACGGGGTTAGCGAGGGCTCCGGGCCACCACGTCCGCGCAGAGGATCACAGTGAGGACACCAGGGATCCGCGAAAGCAGGTTGGATGTAGAAAGGAGGCGGAGGAAGAGCGAGGAGAGACGGAAAGCGCGGGAGGGGAAAGAGAAGGGCGCTCTCTCAACGCCATCAGAACCTTTACCATTGCCGACTGGCACTCATCATGGAACTCCCATGGATGCTGTCAAATGCGGTTTGTGGGGCCGCAGCAGAGAGCAGTGGGCGGGCAGGTGCCGGAGATGGCAGGTGAGAGCCCCTCTAAAGCACACCGGGCTGAATGCCCGCGCCCTGGCTTGGGCCTGTTTGCCTTTTGCTACAGGGGAAGAAAGAGTGGACTCGAGCGGGCAGCGCATCTCGGTTTTATCCACTGGCTCCTCCTGTGTCCTGCCCTCCGGTCCGGGACACCAGGGACTGAAAACAGCCTGAAAGGCCGACGCTGCACAAGCTGCACCCACAGGCCTGGGTGGCTGCTCCTTGGGGTTCCGGGTGCCCAGGGCTCAGCAGTGGCCCCCACCTTTCAGGACACCACACTGCCTCAGCCAGCTCCTACAAACCCCAAGGCAAGGGGTGCGTTAAGTCGGCACCTTTTATTCCCTCCCTTCCTCTTGCTCCTGAACTATAGCTTTCTTGTTTCAATCCCCCCATTTTCGCTCTGCTTTGGGCCCAACCCTTTCTTCCCTTGCCGGGGAACCTCTGGCTGCCTCCCACGATGAGCTGCCACACGCATCTCCTTCCCATGCTTACAGCTTTGCCAGGATGGAGTAAAACTCCATGACTTCCCTGGGATGACAGATCCACTACAACCATCGAATCCATCTGATCCCAATGTCAGAAGGAAGAATGAGATTTAAAAAAAGTTCACTGCTTTCCTTGGAAAGCTCTGGGCCAGGAGCAGGGAGGGACAGGGAACGTGACTCAGTTGCACGGCCTCTCACCCCTCGGCACTGCCGCAGCAGGAATGCCCAGAAATGACTCCTCTCGCTCTGCCCTCGGTCTTCCCCCTTGGTCTGGGAGACAGCGCTCTGTGTAGCATGAAAGCCCTGTGAAGAATTCTTGTGAGCACTAACTTCTCCCTGTCACAAGGGACACTGTTATTATCAGTGTGGGAGCCACCGATGGGACAGTGAGTGTCGGTTAGCCAAAGTGAAGCAGGGGAATCACCTCTGTGAAATAGCAGCCTTCCTAACCTCCTAGGTGACCTCCTGGTGTATGGATTTTGCCCATGGTGTGGCAAAATGACACGGCTTATCTACCGGTAATCCAGATATTCCGTGAGGTTCCTTCCCCACCCTAGACTCTGATAATCAATACCCCTCCTCACCAGCTGCTGGGAGGGATGTCTTTGGCGGCCAACATGCAAACCTGAGAGAAAGAACATTGGCCACTCCGATGACTTTGGGCCAAAGAAGGTGACAGTCAGATGGCATCAAAAATCATCCATCAGCAGGATATCATTTGCCCAACAAACCATATACATTTTAAATGACAATTAAATTAATTGACTGTATCCAGTAAATTGATATAATCTACTAAATTGATATAATCATTAACTGTTATATTAAAGGGTAAGCCCAGGCATTTCCAACAGGCAAATTAGGTAGGTACCACATGGAAACATAGGATCCTTCTGCTTTATCTTATTAGAGATGAGTATTAAAAACAAAACAGTGACATTTTAAATGATCAATATTGTAAAAGCAAGCTAATCTCTTCTTGAAAGAAACTAAGGTTATACAGGAAGTTTTTAAAAACCATGGCAGAGGAGGTATAAATATTCCCGCTTCACAAATATTCAGTATGTACTAAAAACTACTATGAGATCATTTTTACCCAAAGTTCCAGATCTGTATGCTTAGAATAGCCCCTAATACATGTACAACCCCAAGTTCAGCCAGGTTTTGACCTAGCACCACATTCTGCATCCTGCTCTACAGTCCTGCCGGGGGCATTACCTGGCCCGTCCATAATGTCTGAAGGCTGGAGCACCTCGTACGAGCAGGGGTCCCTGGGCATTGGGACTGGCTCCATTTCGGACAAAGCAGGCAGAGACAGCTGACTGGAGCTCAGGGACTGGCCGTTTTCCAGGGAGTCATCCTCATTCGATATGGAGAGCTCCCCATCTGTCAGAAAGAGAGACTGCAGAGTTAGACAATGTCTGCCTTCCAGAAAAGAGAGAGATTTACTGCCCGCTGCATCTAGATGCTTCTGAACAGTCTTTATCAGGGTCAATATCTAAAGCTGACATCTGTTCTTTAGCATTTAAGACATTTTATCTCATCTTTCGAGAGCTGTCTGTCTAACCATCAGGGCAGTAACTTCCAATGATCTTCAGCCATTTGCTTGTTTTCTCCATCTTTGTAATTGGCATCCATCACATCTTTTATGTATTGATTTTTTTAAAGATAAAAATGAATCAAAATTAAGTTTTCCTCATAATTTTTTTAAAAACTTGGAAAAATTCAGCAGAATTCAGAATTTGGAAATCCAGGATTGGGAATTCCTACTTCAGGAGCAAAGGGCTTCATGTCACTCAACAAGCAGCAGCATCCTAGGAAAAGCCTCATCTCTTCTTCTTTACTTCCACCTTTGTCCAATTTCTCTAAAAGGTTGGGTGGGGGCTCTCATTTCCCCAGGATGTGGAAAACTCCAGAATTCTGGCTACCAATCATGCTGTGTGTGGCAGACTTTGATCCCGTTTAAAGCTCAGTGAAACAAGGGGTAGCTAGTTAACATCACAGTGGTGGATCAAAGCCTCCTGTACAACGGCCACTTGTCACATCAAAATTCCCCCAGTGTGATTTCATCCTAGCCCACAGGAGTCTTAGATAACTAGACATTAAAGTCACATGCATTTTTAAAGAGGACTGAAAGCTGTTCCAGGAAGATGAACCAACACCCGGATGAAAGACTAAGTTATGCCCAGTCAGAAACAGAGGATCCAGCAGAGCAATTAACATGGCTTTAAAGCGGAAGAAAGATGACTTGCTTGTAGAAATGAAACAGTGAGGTGATTCCAAGGTGAATCTTGGGTAAATAATACTTTAATTTTTCTATGTTCCACCCACAGATTTGATTTTATATATCAATGACATCTGTCTGTATCTACACACACACACACACACACACACACACACACACACACAGAATTTCTCTCCCCCCACGCCAATTGGAACTGGCTCAGTGAATGTATGTTCAATAGAGTAAGTTACACACTATCAGGCTTTAAATAGCATATAATTCAAGGACATACGGTATTTGACCTGAATCTTCTGTAAATGGTAAAAATATAACGTATACCAAAACAGTCATCTGAAACAGACAAGCACTGGCATTTGAAGACTGTGTTGGGTTTCTTTTTCCTTCTTTTAATTCAGACTTTTTTTTGGAACTGAATTGAAGACCATGAGATGAAACTAATTCAGACTTTTTAATGCTCCAAATGGTAGCAGAAGGTCATAACTGGGATCAAGAATATGATTACTACTCATTAATAAGAAAAGTAGGCAAAGCAGATTGTAAGCCAGTGCTATAAACAGCTTACACAGCTGAAGGAGTCTTCGGGATGGGAAGGGCTAAGTGATAACGCATCATCATCCCATAATATATGGCCCTCAGTCCTCTTACCATGCTATTATTTAACATTTTCAAACTGATGCTGTGGGAAGGAGTTCTCCTTAAAGTTCCCAGTTGGAGGAAATAATGATGCAGCTGCCTTTCACTTTAATACATCTGTAGGAAACCACTTTGATTCTTGATGTTCCAAGCATAATGAAAGTCCTGATTAAGATGACTAGAAGGGAAGGAGGTCTCAGCACTATTGCCAAGTTCTGCTCTTTTGGGATGAGATGCAATCAGATGATCGCCATACACCTGAACAGTTAAAAATGCCATAGAAACAATATTGGGGTGGGGAACAGATGCAACTGCAGTTGGATTACTCAAAACTCTACAAATCTTGGTTCCATGAAGGCAGCTGGCTCAGGCTAGAGGCTTTGCTAGTGACAGAGAAGCAGTGCTGCTCACTCCTCTTGGGACATATTAACGCTTGAAAAATTGAGCTCCCTACTGGTTGAGCTCCCTTTGCTAAGTCACAAAGGCCCAAATCACTTTGGGGAAGAAAAAGTCTTGGGAATTCCATTGTTCTAACTGCTAAATATACATTTCCTTTGAAGAAATAAAAATGAGAGAAGATATAAGACACCAATCCTATCGCCACTTTAGCCAAAAGAAACATATTTTCCCATGGTCGTAATCCTCCTAGGTACCAAATTTTGTGTCTTGCTTTTTTCCCTAGTCTTGTAAGCAATATTGCTTTATGCTTATAGTTTTTTGCATATTGTTGCAAAAAACTGCATATAGTTTTATGCTATTATGGAAAAAATGCAACAAGGACCATCTTCTTGTATACAATTTTTTTCTGAAATTAGAATTTCTTTCCCTTTAGAATAAATTCTCATAAATTAAATATATATGTATTAATATTCTAATGTCTAATGGAGCTTGTAAAATTGTTTTTTTAAAGAGTTTTCCAATTTACAGTTAGTAGCAATGTACACACCATATTACATAGCTTTGGTAATATCTCCAATATTAACATTGGTAACCATTCTATCTATATTTATCCACGCATCTATACATACTTACCCATATACACACATTCATTTATATATATATATACATACATATATATACGCACCCACACATATAGTAGAAATAAAAGATAACTATTCAATAGATATAATAAATTCATTGCTATTATTTATGACTAAGATGGGTAGTGACAAAAGTGAAAAGCATTTGTTTTGGAGTCATATAATATGGAGATAAAATGATATTGCCACTTTTAAGTACTATTTGATACTCTTTTTAATGACATTGTTAAACACACACATGTGCGCACACACAGTAGAAACATTCTTGTAATGGTCCCTGTATACCCATCATCAAGTTCAGGAATTAGCTGGGAATTTCTAATGCTTCAGAACTGTAGGTGTGAATAAGTGAAGACTACTTAGGCTTTCCATGTCCTTTCACTGTTTATTAGTACTGTGTATCAGCAACTTTACCAGTATTTAAACATTCACATTATTGGCTTGGCCCCTGTGGCTAAATGGGCTAAAGCACCAGCTACATACACCTGAGCTGGCGGGTTTGAATCCAGCCCGAGCCCGCCAAACAACAATGACGGCTGCAACCAAAAAATGGCCGGGCGTTGTGGCGGGCGCCTGTGGTCCCAGCTACTTGGGAGGCAGAGGCAGGAGACTAGCTTGAGTCCAGGAATTGGAGGTTGCTGTGAGTTGTAATGTCACAGCACTCAATCCAGGGTGACAGCTTAAGGCTCTGTCTCAAAAAAAAAAAAAATTCACATTATTTTAAAAAACTATCCCTATGTTCTTACAGGAAGAATTTAACCCCCCTAATTAAAATGGATTATTTGCACTTTCATCATTTTAGCTTATCACCATTACTTGCTATCATGAATGAGACAGCACTCACTGAGTATTAGAAATCAGTTTGATGTTCTACCTCCTAAAGTTCTCTAGGATAGTGGCTTTCGAAAATGCCGCACGATGAGCTCCAATCATAAGATGCTTCCTCTAAGAATTAGTGAAATGCCAACAGGAAGAAAGGAGAAGACAGAAGAGATGAGATGGGTTGAGGCAACAGTCCTCAAGCTTTAGCAAGCATCACAGTCCCCCCCACAGATCACTGGCTCCTCCTGCATTTCTGACCCAGTAAGTGCAGGATGAGACCCGAGAATCTGCGTGTCTAATAAGTTCTTGGGTAATGCTGGTGCTGCTTTGGCTGCTCAGGTTCCATACCGTAAGAACCACTGGATTGAGGATAAGGAGTGAGTGAGGCAAGAGAGTCCGCAAAGGCTACTGTGCCTTTGCTATGATGAGGTCTAGGGCAGGAGGCATTTACTGTGTGGCCAACGTGCAACAGAGATGGTTGGTTTCAGCCTCTGAGAGGACAAGAAAGCAGGAGGTGACAGCATCTAACTGTGGGTCATGGATATGAACTTGTTACATAGGACGAGAGGACGGGTGAGCAGGATGGTGAAGTGAGCCAGACAAGTCTACCAAGGGGGAATCAGGTCACAAAAGCAGCAGCATGCTGGAGTTAAGAGTAGGTGGGTGCTTTGAGTTTATTTAAATAGGGAGACACAGAAAACAATGGACCTGATAAGTAGAGCTGGACATGGATATTGTGCCAGTCTTATTCTCCTCTTTTTGTGAGTTATAAGAAGCAAAGATGCTATGAGGGCCAAGTTCACACCAGACCAGTGAGAGTGAATGAATTCATCCCGCTGACAAACACCTGTTGAGAGTCTGTAATAACAACATCCATCAGGTACCAGAAACCACCAACCCTCACAACAACCTCAGCAGGTAGGCAGAGGTTTGCCAATAGCGTGTTATGATGCATGTGGAAACCACTGTTTGGTTGGCTGCCTTCAGCGCGCTGGTGCTTATCCACACCCCAGCCTTCTCCTCCTGTAAGCTAGGTTTGATGCCAAACATTAAGAAATCAGACATGCTGTGGGGAAGAGAATGGGCGGGCTGCAGAAACTGACCCAGGGTGGAGTTACTGCGAGCTAGATGATGCTGTGAGAGCTGGGAAAAGTCAGGGTGAGAAGTCAAGCCCTGAGAAGGAGATAAAGAAGACACATGCTCAGAATTAGCAAGAGAATACGTATTAGAGCACGATCTACTCCTGCATAGAACTGTTTTTGATGTTTTAAAAATATGATTCATATAAAAGTTTTCAGAGGACTGATTCAAAAGACACATTCAAAAATTTTTTTATTTAGTTTAGGAATTGCATCCATCTCTGCTGATGTCACCTTTGTGACTGTATTCCAAGTTTGTTTTGTTTTTTTTTTTAAATCATTTACGGTTTCATTATTATTCTTTCTTTTAGGGATACTCTCTGGTTTGTGGGTGATCACCATCAACTTCTGCTCAATTACGTTTTCTCAAGGTTCAAGGTTAATTGAAGTTTTTTTTATAGTTGAATGTCACCATGGAGAATGGGTGGCAGGAATTCTTTCAGGTTCTCACGGGTACCTACGTTACAGCAGATTCTACTTTTAAACAACTGTACAAAAGATGGAACTTAGGGTTCATGGCCCTTTGGATTTTAAGATTTAAGAAAATGTCAATTCTAATTCTAAAGAACAAAAATAATGTAATATATTTAAGCTCACCATTGAATCTGATTTACTAGGATATGAGTTATGTTTATATAAAATATGTTTAAAAATGTATTTCTAGTGGGATAAGAAATTCTTATTTAGTAAATAATAGTTGAATGTGAGTATGAATAATTGCTTTATATTTATATATTGAATCAAGATGGCAATAAATTTCATACAGATCAAAAAGTAAAACTAAAACTTCAAAACTAGAATAAATAAAAATAGAAAAAAAATAGAAGAGTAGAAATACATTTATTCAGGTTGTGCAAGAGGGAAGCAGATGGATCGTTTTTGACTTACAAAACTTTCTGATTTTTAATTTGCAAAATGAAATGCTGCACACCAAATAGGAGAAAAAAGCAGCACAACGCAAATGTGTGTACTAAACATAACTAATGAAAGAACAACTATTCCAAGTAGGAGGAGTATTTGTTCAGGTAAATAAAAATCAAGGCGCAGGTGCCACTTATAAAATGCACAACCTTTTTAGGGATAAGAAAAATGCAAGTAAAATGACTGTGTGGGTGACGTGGGTGTGTGAAAATGTGTTTGAAATCATGTCAAGTACAAAAGCAGGAATGGAGAACAATACGCACGTGTCGTGCGATGAAATATGTATGCAGGGTGGGCAAAGTTCTCAAGTGCATTAATAGAATGTAATGACCATTAACTTTTCTCATAAAGATGCTTGCCTTTATAAAAGCTGATACAACAATTGCATGCTGCCATGTTAAATTAAATGAAGAAAAAAAGAAGGGATAACCCATTCCTCATTCCTCTGGTTTCTTGGGAGGCCCCCCTGCTAGGATATTAAGCACTGGTCCCTGTGCCTTCACTGGTGAAGGCAATCTATCCTCTCTCTTTCTCACCCTGGACAGGTGTTGATTCAGGACTCACATTTCCCCATTTGGTGGGCTGATTTGAGGTTGAGGCTTGAGGGGAGAAGAATGTGATTTTCTCTAGACCAGCTTTTACCAGGAAAAAAGGTGATAGCCTATTTGGATCTCCCATTTATAGCTCACATCACTCAGAAACTCAGAGACCCAAAACGCTGAGAGTGGGTCCCTCAAATCTGTAATGATCAGGAGACTCAAGGGAAGAGAATGCTTTTCCTATCTCGGGTAAAATGGAATCGAATGAGCCATTGATAGGTGCTAGAAAGGACGGTGTTAGAAACCATGCCTTCCTGGGAAGCCTGTGTGTCAGCAGCACAGCTGTGCTGGTGAGTGCCTCCGACTTAATCTCAGGGGAGCCAGGAGGGGAGAAGCAGCAGCTGCGGTGGAAAGGAGCCCCAGCTTGGAGCACGAGGAGAGCCATGCTGCCGTCTTGCCATCCCTGGCTTGTTACAAGCTGCCTAAACCTCCCTTTCTGGCCCTTGAAAACAAAAGTACTGTGTTAGATGATGTCCTGCTTCCTTCCAGATCAAAGTCCTCCATGCATGAGTGCTGGAAGAAATTAAAAAAAAAACACCCCAAAGAACTTGCAAATCAGCAGGAAATAACAGACGAGTTAATACAGCAAAGCGTTTTATATTCAGATTCTCCTTCTCTTGTCTGACTTACTCTGTTTGGGCTTATTACAGCAAGAACTAGGAAGTAAACTAATGGGTTTCTGCTGTATTGTTAGCTAAGTCAAGTTTTATATTCTTACTGTAAAAAACTAGTAAGTAAAATTTCCAAGTCGATCTAGACTCTAGATTCTAGAGGTTTGTCCTCTCTATATACAGAGCCTCTGTACATAGAAGATAGGGAGGAAGAGAAGAAACATTTTTGGAGCATCTTCAGTGCCAAGCACTTTGTTGGGCATTTTATAATGACAGTAATAAATAATAACCCCTGAAACAATAAACCAATATTTCAGGAACTTACTATGTGCTAGGCTGTGTTAATTTTATCTATCTATCTAATCTAGTCATCCATCCTAATGAATTAGTACCTAAATTATCCTAGTTTTATAAAGGGAACACTAGAGGTAACTTGTGTGAAGTCACATGACTCATAGGTGCTGAGCTAGCACTGTGTCTGAGAGAGAGATCTCCTTTAAAAAGGATTTATTTTAAAATTTTAATTCCTTAAGGATGGCAAGAGGAATACAGCAATCCTTTATAAATAAGACATGTAGCTGTCATAGTCAAATCTCAAATTCTGTTAACTATTTAGTCCTTGTAGCAGAGAATAATAAGCAGCATCATGAAATCATGGTTATGTTTATACTTCTGTTATAAAAAACGCCTTATTACATAAGGGAAATGTCATGTGACAATTCTAGACTGAAAACATTAGGAAGCCTTAGCTACACTGAATCACTGTTGGTAAAGCAAATGGGTGGAATTTACACATGCATGCATATGAAAATTCAAACACATTTTAATTTGCTGATGATCACCAATGGCTATAATTAAAGTGAAATAAAAAAAGTCAAGCTACTCTGTGTTGAAGCAAATAATTATCCTTGTGAAGACACGGAAGAGGAGCTTCATGGAAGCTTTTGCTAATTGTGCTTTTCCTCTGAGACCAGAGCTGCTGTTCAACTTGCTTTGCTCCCATTTTAGCTTCCCAGATGCATCCTTTGACCAAAAAGTGCATCTCAAAGTCTGCATTGAAGGTTCTTGCCAGCAAAGCGTCACTCAGCCTGTAGTGGTCCTAATATTAGTGAGCCTTTTTTTTTTTAAAAACACATATTTTCTACTAGAATAGAAAAAAATTCACTCATTAAAGGGGCATAACCATTGTTTTGTAACTCACAGAGCTTTGAACAAATTTCTGTTAATCCCAATAATCTTTTAAATCATTGCAATTGAAGCTGTTAGCTGCTCCCATAGTCAGTAAAATGATACGCTGAGCAACAGTTAACTAAGAAATAATTTATCTAAGGATTTCATTGATGGATTAAAAGCTTTAAGACTAAGAAGTTGGATATAGCTCCCTGGGATTTGTCAACTTCCACTGGAGATATTTTCTTTAATTTGTCTGATTTTAGGGAGTTGATGTGACTACCATGGGACGATAGTTACATTAATAATTTTATAGAGTTTTAAACATACATCGAGCATAAGAAGCATTATACTTCTATTAAAAATTGCCTATTTAGACAGGCACGGTGGCGCACGGCTGTAATCCTAGCACTCTGGGAGGCTGAGGCAGGTGGATCACTGGAGCTCAGAAGTTCGAGACCAGCCTGAGCAAAGCAAGACCCCGTCTCTATTAAAAATAGAAAGAAAAAAAAAACTAGCCAGGCATTATGACAGGCGCCTATAGTCCCAGCTACTTGGGAGGCTGAGATAAGAGGATTGCTTGAGCCCAAGAATTTGAGGGGAGCTATGAGGATGCCATGGCACTTTATCCAGGTGACTGAGTGAGACTCTGTCTCAAAAAACCAACCAACAAACAAACATTGCCTATTTACTAAGGAGTGTTACTATCCTTTGATTCTTGGGCATTTAAAACAAACAAAAAACTGCTGTAGCTCTTTGGCACATTTTCTTTTCCAGTAAGAAAAAGTCATTTTGTGGGGGCCTGTGTGCGTGTGTGTGTTTAAAAGTGTCTGTGCACCACCCAGGATTTATGGCTGACACTGCAGGACCAGGGAATCTATCTGTTCAGAACCCACAAATCAGAGAATCTTCCACTTTATCTTCTGTCTCTGGTCTGCAGCCAAATGTCTTTGGATTATTCTGAGCAGCATATATGCAAGAATGATTCTGCAAGAGCCATGAGGTTCTTTACTTTCTGATGCAGGCATCTTTGTGACTCTCAGAATGCTTTTGAATCAACTACCTTGAAAATCTGCAAGATGTATTTCATCCTCAGAATTTAATTGATTCTATGATACTCTGATTGGATGGTATCATACACGGAATGGAATGGTGCGTGTTTTTGTGCTTGAAGAATCACCTTGCTTTTTTTTTTTTATTGTTGATGTTGTTCTGGATTTAATATCCCATTTTATTTTTAATAGGCTTTTGTTTCTTGTTTACTTAAAATACTAAATAGGCAAAGTGCAATGACTTTCTATCACCAAAGTGGCAAAGACATTGACCTTGAATAGCTTGTTTCATTTGTACTTTCCTGCAGTTATTTTCTGCTGAATTTATTAGCATTTACTCCTTTGACTGCACCTGATAGTCAAGAAAGCACTGCTGGTGTGGAATCCGGGCTGCTTCCTGGACCTTGAGCCTACTGGTGACCTGACACTTCATCACATCAAATTTTACCTGTCCCCAGATGTGTTTCTTTAATCTGTGCACTGGGTATGGTTATGTCTCCTCATGCCAAATGCATTGGCTCTTACATTATCTATACTGATGAACTATGATGGTTCTGACCACTATTTCTGGATAATAACTCAAGCTTCAAGATTTGCAGATGAAAGAGGGTTTACCATCTTGCTATCCCTGTGCATTTTGATATCAGACATGCACTGAGGATAGAGGCTTAATATACAACGGACAGAAAGTCAGTTTCTCTTCAATACAAGAGGATAGTCTGAATCTCACAGAATCACTGGGCCTTTCATTGTTAAGAGGGAAGCCCCACTCAGGCTGAAATCCAAGATTTTAAAAAATCCTTAATGTATAGAGCTGGGGAGAGAAAAGATAGGGGCTGGCCATTTCAACAGTTGAGGAGATCTGCTTCTCTAGCTGAGCTGCCCAGGAAGACACCCACTAGCTAGCTACATGGGGTGTTATTCAAATTCACTAAAATTACATAAAATTTACACTGCAGTTCTGCAGTCAGAGTAACCACCTTTCATGTGCTCCACAACCATACATTGCTAGTGTCCTGGGCAGCATGGATGACGGAGAGTTTCCATTCCTGCCGAAAGTTCTACTGGGCAGCCCTGCTGAGGGTAGTTCTCACAATCACAACAGTGGGTCTAATACACATGCAAAAGGAAATCCCTTTCTGGAACTGAGAGGTTAAAAGGATGCTGCTAAACTGATTTCCATCACAGTGAACGGTCAGCTCAGTGCATTGGCTAAAGAGCTATGGTCCCCAGCCCTAGGACACAGATGGGCACTGGCTACATAGCGGGAGGCAAGCTGCAGGTAAGTGGCGCTTCATCTGTATTTACAGCCGTTCCCCACTGCTTACAGCACCACCCGAGCTCCGCCATCCATGGTGGCCTTCAATTCTCATAGAAGCGTGAACCCTGCTGTCCGCTGCAGCAGGGAGAGAGCTAGGTTTCACGCTTCTTATGAGAATCTGATGCCTGGTGGTCTGAGGTGGCGCTGAGGGGGGATCTAGTGCTGGGACCGTCTAGTTGCGGAAAACAAGGTCAGGGCTCCCACGGATTCTGCATTATGATGAGTTGTGTAATTACTTCATTAGATATTACAATGTAATAATAATAGAAATAAAGTGCACAATAAATGTAATGTGCTTGCATCATCCTGAAACTATCTTCCCCCCTCCCTGCCAGCTGGGTCTGTGGAAAAATTGTCTTCCATGAAGCTGGTCCCTGGTGTCAAAATGGTTGGAGACTGCTGGATAAGAGAAATTGTCTGAGTGGGAAGCCTGGAGTGCCGGGACAGGGGATAAGCTTGGGAGCCCATGTGGTCAGTGGGAGCCCTGGGAGCAGCAATGCAGAACTACAGAGGGGGATGGGGCCTTTAGAGAAGCCTGGGGGACTTACAGTGGAATCTCAGCTCTGCCTGGGTGAAATCAGGGGGATAAAGAGTATGTGGGAAAGGCCTCAGAGGAAACCAGAAATGCAGCACAGGGCAGGTGGCGTGGACACCAGAGCTACCGTCCATTGAGCATTGACCCTAGGTGGCAACGGCCTAGGACCCCAAGTTGGATTATGTCCTCTCCTCCTCCAACAACTCTATGAGAGGACGGCAAGGAGCAGAGTGGAGTTGAAGAGTTCATCATTTCATGGGCATTCCCAGAGACTCAAGGAGGACTCCCTGGTTGGTGAAGGACTACCTTCAATCCAGCAGGCTGGAGTTGGAATAGTGACAGAGGATTAAAGGAAGGTGTGGCCTTGCTTGCTAGAGCAGACTGGGCTCCTGGGGTTATGTTCAATCAGAGTCCAGAGAGACGAACAGATGTTCTGTGTTTTTTTGCTGATAGAAAATGAGAGCACCAGGACCTTAACCTCAGTCTTGGGACCCCCACGAGTACTGTTGTCTTGCAGATATTTATGGGGGTGGGGAAGGCTGCATTCCCCATTGACTTGCCTAACTCCACATAAGTCCTAGGCAAAATGATAAATTCAGAGAAGGTTTTCTAAGCGATGGCCGGCTTTTCTTCCACTACTTACTAGCTTCCCAAACCTTGGCTGGCCTTCTGAGGTCAGTGCAGGTCAGTGATGGTGGAGTGACCGAGCATCAGGAGGCTGGGATGTCCACCACACTCAAGGCACCCTGCCCCACTCTGAGTTCACAGGAGGTGTCCAAATAGGCAGTTAGAAAGTTTAGAAAGTGTGATTCCATGGCAGTGATTCCAACATGAATTCACCAAAGGCAGCAGCACTCGGGGAGTTGGCTGTCCTTGCAATACTTACGTTTATGAAAACATTTGTCAGAATTAGGGGGGAAATACCTAGTGGTTATCTCCAAAAATTATCATCAGTGAGACACGAGGATAATTCTGGAGAGGCTTTGAGGCAAAGTTTATTTGCTCTTAGAAAAAGACACCAAGAAGATACAGGCCTCTCTCATCCTTCTGGATACTGTGATGTGTCTACGTGAAGCTGGAATTACTGCAGCCCTCTTAATCCTAGGAGGAGTTGTGACCTGAGGATGGCATCCCTTAACCACGAATCAACAAATTCTGAAGCTGCTCTAAAACTCGACTTTATTATGTGAGATTCATTCATTCATTCATACAATAAATATTATGTGAGTGCTAACAAACTCTCTAAGCATTGCTAACGGGATTTGGGATACTTTAGAGGAGAAACACAGAAAGGTTGTTGGCCTTGTGGATTTTCTAAATTTGCTTATTGCTTCAGCCTTTTCAGTTAAGGTTTTTATTATCTGCAACCAGAGCATCCGTACATCCTGCTGACTGCACACTGGCTTCATAAGTGGCTGAAGAACCTGTAAGTAAAAAGCATAAAAATAATCCAAAGGACACTTCTTACTCATTGTCTTTTTCTCGTTCCTTATCTTGATGTGTCCACATCTGATGCTGTGGACCATTTCTCCCCACACTGAGCCGTAGCCTCCTGCCTTGGCTTCCGTAAGGCAATGAAAGACACATCTAGTTTGCTTCCTATTATTTCTTTGCCTGCTTTTCAGTTTTGGGGGGTTCTATTTACTCCAATGTCATTTTTTAAATTCTCCGAACTGGAAATGTTGGGGTTCCTTAGGGTTTTTTTTACCAGGGCCACGTGTTTTCATACCCCATATTCAGAGATCTATCATCCATCTATAAAACTTCACAGCGAGGTATCCACTAAGAATTTCAAACTATCTCCAGCCCTTATCTGTCTCTACTTTGTGTCTATATATTTTGTATTCTACTTAAGACATTTAGCTATTTCAACCTGAGTGGGGCCAAATCATCACAATATTTTGTGCCCTAAACTCACTGCTCCAGCATTCCCAGCTCAGCAAGTGGCCCTGTGTTGACCTTGTTGTCCAAACCTGAATCCTAAGTATCAGCCTTACCTACTCCCTTTTCTTCACTGCCCCCAGATTGGTCACAGGGCTCTCTTGCCCTCACCTTCTGTAACCCTCCAATCTGTCCTCTCCTTCTCTCCACACCCACTCGCCTTAGTCCCACTACCCACCATCTGAATCTGGTAACAACTGGCTGGCTCATCTCTCTGACTCAAGTCTCAGACTCCCCTGTAGGCAGAGTGACAGGGCTGCAAATCTGATCATGTAGGAAGCTCTCCCAGAGCTCTACACTGCTCATGAACAGGGAAGACAGTTTTCCAGCCTGCACAATAAGCCCTGACTCCCTTTACCTTACAAACATGCTGGACACTCACTCTTTCCCTTGAGTTTATTCTTGACTTGGTGCTTCTGACTGGTGGTAGGCCTTTGGATTGTAACCCCCCCAACCCCAGGGCTGCCAACCATCTCATCTTCTCTAGGATAATTCTTATACATCCTGCAAGTTTTTTTTCAGACACCACTCCTTCCATGCTGCCATCCCTACGTTCCCAAGCCTGGGTGGGTGATGCTTCCATGCGCCACCAGGAAATCCTATACTTTCTCCATCATCATTGCCAGGCTACCTAAACCCATCACCAGAACGGTAAGTTCTATTAGCCAGGGGTACTTTGCTTGTTTTTCTTAGTGATCTTGGTGACCAGAGTGATGCCTGTAACATAAGCACAGTGGTGCCTGTAACACTGCACAAATATGCAACGAATGAATAAATTTACTGGGAATGGTTACTCATTACAATAATATTAATAATAATAATTATTATTATTTAATTAAATCTTTTGGTTTGGGATTATGGTTTTCTGAAAGAACAGTTTTGTTTAAGATAATTTTTTTCTTTTCTTTTTTTTGGGACAGAGTCTTACTTTATCACCCTCGGTAGAGTGCGGTGGCATCATACAGCTCACAGCAACCTCCAGCTCCTGGGCTTAGGCGATTCTCTTGCCTCAGCCTCCCAAGTTGCTGGGACTACAGGCGCCCGCCACAATGCCAGGCTAGTTTTTTTTTTTTTTTTTTTTGCAGTTTGGCCTGGGCCGGGTTTGAACCTGCCACCCTTGGTATATTGGGTTCATGCCCTATTCAGTGAGCTACAGGTGCCGCCCCTGCTTAAGAAAATTTTTATCACAATTTCTCTTTATTGTTTCCATCTGTCTCAATTTGACACCTTTACATTTTTAAAAGTAGATTTTGTTCAAAAAACAAATCTAGGTAAATCCATTCTATTAAGTACTTAGGTGCTACACAAATGATGATATGGGTGCTGGTGCTGAAAGCGAACACCCTTTTCACAAAGTTACTCCAAGTCACACCTTTCAGAAGATGTCATTTCTACATGAGACATCAGAAACAGCTAAAAATGGGACTAGCACCAGTGCCTGGTAATGGTTGTGAAAGGCATTTCCTATAAATTTCAAGATTTTAAAAGGCTATGCACCTGGAATACCAGATAAACCAAGGGATTGAACCAGGCTCGAGCCTACATTTGTCTCCTCTAATATAGAAGAGAGTTTTTATTTTTAAAAGATGATGACCTTTTAATTTAAATATCAGGCTTTTTCCTCTTCAATGCCAGAGAAGGAAAAATGCAACGTCTGTGTGCAGAGCTGCCCGTGGCAGAAAGCTTCTGTTTGTGTTTATAATTAAAAATAACAATCTCCACAAGGTTGCTCTAACCTGATTAAAGAAAAAACCACACTTCAATGGACTTTAGTGTTTGCTATGAAATATTACCTTTAATTCCCAGCACACAATGAAAAAGTGAAGAGGCTCTCGGCAACACCATCAGTTTTATTCTTTCCTCACCAGACATGTGCCCTCCTGATCTCTTTTCCCTTCCCCCTGGGATTGTCTCTTTCCCCGGGTCTCGGTAGGGCTGCAGTGATGGCCACGTAGCCTCAGCTATATCACGGCAGGTTGACACATTTAGTGTGAAATTGCCTAACATGCAGGGATGTTGTCATTTCATTTGATGGTGGAAAGGTGGTCTCCCTCCCCACCCACCCCTACATACAAGGGCCACGTTCATGTCAATGAAATAAACCCGTACGATAGGAAGCAAATGACACTGGGAGAGAACTGAGGTTTCACAGAGGAGTTCAGTGGGTGAAAAATGACAGCACAACCACCGTTATCCCTAGTATTCGATAAATACAGCAGTGTGGTTATTTTAGAGATTATCTAATCACCCCTAATATTAACAGTAATATTTATTAAGATCCTCCAATAACCAATGGGCAAAGTTTTTCTGTTTTCCTATAAATTTCCAATGAAGGACATGTGGTCTTAGCAAAGATTTTAAGAGTTCACCCTCACACTGACTGGCTAGGACTAGGTGAAGCCAATAAGCTTTTTTGGGCTTCAGTTGCGTCTCTACATTGGAACAATAACAGCCAGGCCAGTTGACTTTCTGGAGATCCCTGCTAAGTATGAGAAATATCATCACTATTTTACTAACGGTCAAACAGTATACAGTTGACCCTTGAACAACAATACTTTGAACTGCATGGGTCAACTTACATATATGTATGTTTTCCAACCAAACACAGATATAAAATTTAGTATTCTTTGGATGCAAAACCCACTCCCAGAGGGTTGACTTTTCCTATACTGAGTGACAGCTATACTATCTTTGGTATATGTTTCCCTGTAACACTTAAAGACACTATCTGAGAGTAGAGTATTTGGCATCCATCTACATAAAAATATATGCATAATATCATGCTCTCTATTTAAGTCACAGGCAATAAAGTTTTGTGGATGATAAAACTGAATAAATAAGGGGGACCACTATTCCCAGCGTTCTGGATTGTGCCAGCGCAGGTGAATAAGCCAAGTGACGTGAACATGTAGAAATAACCTCATGCTCGAATTTGTTGTTTTCAATGAGCATTGGCAGGACGTCCACCTAGCCCCTGGAACTGTCATTGACACCAGTGAACAAAGCAGACAAAGACCCTGCCCTGCTTGGTGGAGCTTATCTTTAGCGAGGAGAGATAGGCGAGAAAAAACAAACGCAATCAACATACACAGTAATATATAATTTCTCACCTTTGGAGGTGATAAGAGATAGAAAGACAAGAAGGAAGGAAACATTCAGGGAGGGTGAGGGGCCTAGAAAGTTAGAGAAGGCAGTGGCAGTTTTAAACTTGGTGGTCCTAGTGTGGGAGATGCCCTGAGAAGGTGACACCTGAACCAAGAGTGGAAAAAAGAGCTCGTCATGTGGATATCTGGGGGACGAGGTTTTCTAGAAGACAGTTGTGGGGTGATGTGAGGGAGAGGGAAGTCCGAGGGGGTAGGTACGGAGTTAAAGCACTCCTTAGGGGCTGGAGGGCAGATCACGTCGGAACTTGGAACCCCCTGAGTGAAATGAGGAGCCTCCACAGGCTCTGGGCAGTGCGTCCTGCTCTGATTTACAGAGAAGTGAGGCAGAGGCAAATGCAATACACATTTAAAAGAAACATACGGGTCAACTTAACAAACCTAGGGGCTTGTGAATTAAGTTTCGAGTGGCTTAAAGTAGCAGTAGGACCAAGTTTTAGAATTTGGGTGCCCAGGCCCCTGTTTCAGCCACTTCATAAGGGCCTCTGTGAAAATATCACCTCCCCTGAGAGGTCCTCCAGGATTGTGTTTACCTAAAATCACACCCACTTCCCCTGACTTTACTTCCTTACCCTGCTAATTGGTTTTGCTCTGATGTGCTCATCACTTCTTGAAATATATAGTATTACTTCCTATTTGCTTGAGTAGAATGTGAACTCTAAGAGGGTGAGATTTTGCTCTTTTGGGTATCACTGTAGTTCAACACCTATATAACTACCTGGCAAAGAGTGGAAGCCCTGATACTAATTTATTGAGTGAATAAATGCATATTCCAGGAAAATAGGAGAACTTTGTTTAATTAAACTGTGTTTAGTTTGTTCAAATTCAGGTCTAATTTAAGCAAAAATGTAACACGATTGAGCAATAAATAAAAATAAGCTATTGGTCAAATTATAGATTATTTTCCACCTTAGTAAGTTTAACATGTTTACTATTTAGAGTGTTCATGGTTCATCTGACTGTTTACATTGTGTTCTTCTTAAAACTATTATAGTTGTATGGTAGAAAATTTGGAAAATGGGAGAAAAAGAACTTCCATTTATATGTGCCTACTACCACCGCAACTAACATAATTAAAAATTTCCTCTTTTGTAGTTTTGAAAGTATGCTGCATTCTTACTTGGTCTCAATATATCTAGAGATAAAATGATTACCTCTGATTTAAAATAGCTCCTCTGCACTCTAAAATTATGTGATTCTATCTGGAAGCCAATAAAAAAATATATAAGCTACTGAATGTGCTCTTTACTTGTAATACATTTTGTTAAATGGGGCATTCTTATGCTAGTTCCTATACACATTTGGGGTCATTTTTCCCAGACCCAAACTCTCATTTTACCTGATTGGAATTCACTGATCAGTTTGAAATTTTAACCTAGGAAAAATATATATAATTTTGAGAATTATTAGAGTAATAAAACCTCATTAAGTCTCGGCACACTGTGCTCGAACAGTTATGAATCTCAAATTCCTATGGTTTATTTTTATACTTTCTACGAACAAATGAGGCATTACTAGGCAAAATCAATAATGTAAAAAAGAATAGGAGAGAAAAATCTTACCTACCAAAGAGAACAAATTGTTTTCCACCACATTAGCAGTATCACGTGCAGACAGTGTGACCGCAGCATAAACAGAAGTGGGACCTCCAGAGCTGTGGGCAGGTGGATGGGCTGACATAGTAATTACCAATCAATGCGGCAGCTGTCAGAGGCCATACATCGCTGGGGGAAATTATTTTGCTGCCGGTAACTAGCTAGAGTCATGTCTGCTAACACAAGGAGGTGGGACACGATGCGGAATTACCAGCCAGGCAATCTGGAATGATTGGTCTAAGTCCATAAAATTTATCTTTAAAATGAACAACTTAAAAACAAAAGGTTAAAGTCTCTTTGCTACTTTTGCTGTTTATGGCAATAACATTTTATCTGGTTTACCCACCAGAATTTCAGAAATGGTAAAAGGAATGAAATTATAGAAAGGAGAAAAAGGAATGATGAGAAAATGATGCACTGAGAGGCTGAGAGGAAAGCAAGGTGGAGGCTAAAAAGGAATTGAATTACACAGCGGGGGGCTGGGTTCTCAGTGGACACTGACATCAGTGAGATCACTTGGAAGGGGTTGGAGAACTTTGTATCCTTATCACCCTCAGACAAAAGGTCTTTGGGCGGCACCTGTGGCTCAGTGAGTAGGGTGCCAGCCCCGTATATGGAGGATGGCAGGTTCGAGCCCAGCCCCGGCCAAACTGCAACAAAAACATGGCTGGGCGTTGTGGCAGCCGCCTGTAGTCCCAGTTACTTGGGAGGCTGAAGCAAGAGAATCGCCTAAGACCAGGAGCTGGAGGTTGCTGTGAGCTGTGACATCACAGCGCTCTACAGAGGGCGACAAAGTGAGGCTCTGTCTCTAAAAAAAAAAAAAGTAAAAAAGGTGATAGTTATGTCTACCTTTCCTAATTCTTGGGCCTGTTGATAGGGTCACCTAGGGAGAGGTACATAAAGGGTTTGAAAAGCATAAAGGAAACCAAGATGAAACAGGTTCATCACTGCATGCCAATGATTCTTGAGAATCTATAGATCCCAGCTACTGTTCTATCTTCCATGTGTTATCACAGGTAATCCTCATCACAACATTATCTACACTTTTATTTTATTTCACTTTATTATTATTCTTATTTTTTGAGACACAGTCTCACTATGTCACCCTTGGTAGAGTACCATGGCATCACACCTTAAAGCAACCTCAAACTTTTGGGTTTAAGTGATTCTCTTGTTTCAGCCTCCCAAGTAGCTGGGACGACAGGTGCCCGCCACAATGCCTGGCTATTTTTTTGTTAGTTGTCATTGTTGTTTAGCAGGCCCAGGCTGGGTTCGAACTGGCTAGCCCTGGTGTATGTGGCTGAGACCCTAACCCCTGAGCTATGGGCACCAAGCAGTATCCACACTTTTAGATAAGGAAACAGCAGCACAGAGACATTAAGCCACTTGACTAAAGTTATACAGTTGGTGGGCAGAGGAACTGGGAATTGAATCCCAGTAATCTGATTGCAGGGCCCACACTCCAAACTGCTGTATAAGGTAATGTTACCTTGATGAGGTTAACGGCTGCAGAGATGAGGTTAATGTCCACAAAGATACACATTGCTTGTTTTTATTAGAAAATCCCATCACAAACACAAAACTATAAACCTACCATGTGCCATAGAATTTTAATTTTAGTTTCTCTTTTCTTCATTTCCCACCAACCAATCAGGAAACATTGTAGAGAGTCTAATTGGCATTAGACATTATCTGAGGCTTGGGGGAATCTCAAAATAAGCCCCCAAGGGGCTAGGAGCCCTGGACTCCTGCAGTTTCCACGCTAATAAGGAAAGTTAGGCGACAACCAACAAAGAGCAGGCAGTGATAAGTGCAAAGTTGAAAACAAAACAAGAGGTTGCGATGAGCCACAAGTGAGGAACAGTCTGGTCCTTCTGCCTGTGCCTGCCAGTAGAGAAAGAAGTGTCTGGGAACGAGGGCACATCCCTGTTCTTGGGCAGCTCCACAGGCCCTGGCCTCAGTGGCCTTCTGTGACCTTCCCTATAAAACGAAACTTTTATTCCAAAAATCTGTGACTTCTTTCTTTAAGTTAAGGAGCCACTTATGTCATACTTGCCTTAACCCAGGTATTAGCTGTAATGGAAATAATAATAAATGCTATAGTAAAATTGCTTTTGCTCCTTTATAAAATACTTCTGAAGTTTTACACTGAGAGATATAAAAGCTTCAGGAACAGAGGAGGGAGGAGGGGGACTGTTTAACTGGATCTGATCAGGCTTTCGCTGCGACCGTAACATTTATTTAAGTACTTGGGTGCTTATTATAGAATATAGTATCTGTAGTCAGACATTCTCCATCTCTCCTGGGGAGTGAATATGAAGAAAGGGGCTTATTACCAGGAAGCACAACCTTGATTTAAGGTCAAAACAAGGGAGGGTTGGAGGGTTGATCAGAAGGAAAGACACTGGAGAAAAGTGACAAAATTATGGATTCTTTTCCCTTGGAAAACTTAATCAATCAAAGAAGTTGTATTCTGCTCTGTCGGGTGAAGTGACTCACCACAGGGCTTCCTTGGCCCCAGGAGGCTCTGATGATGACAGAATGTAATCTGAATAGCACGACCTCACACCCAGTCTCCATTATTCCTTGCCACCAGAGCAGGGCAAGAGCTATGCCACTTTCTACTTGCATGTCAGGCTAGTAATCTGTGTTTAGAGACAAGACTTCAAAAGCACCACTGGGAAGCCCCGTGACAGGAATGGCTGAGGTGACATGTACCAAAGGAGTAAAGGCCAACTTCTGAATGGCGCCAGAACCAGAAACACACCTGCCCTTTTGGACACAAACGAGGCTTGGAGAATACCCACAAAAACATAGTAAACTGACTGCCTGGACAGAATGACGGGAGCAGTTGCACTCTCAGGATCAATCATCAAGGTAGAGTGTTATGCGATTTAATTATCTGGCCCTACAAATAACACCAGTCGGAAACAAAAGAAGAGCTGGCACAGATGATTACTATTGATGACTGTAACAAGATTGGAAACGACACTCTCGTATTCCACTGAAAGCCCTACCAGGGAGAGTGTGGTCCTCAGAGTGAGAGAAAAGAAAGGGCAGAAGAGAGTGGAGAGAAAGCGTACTTGCAAGTTCAAATGAAGGCAGCCAAGCTCTTAGAAAAGGAGAGAGGACTGCATACATTCCTACCTAGTGACAGCACTCACTGTCAAACACTTGTGGACACATTTACAGAGCATTTGAAGCATCGTATATGTGATCATGCAAAATATCATATGTGTACAGTTATATATTCTAATTTTCTCTCTTTAAATTTCTTCTGTTATGGAGAGACGATTCCTCCCACCCCCACCCCCCGCCCCACCCCCGCGAAAACCAAAAAAAACAACAAACCTGTTAGGGAACTCCTACCTAGATGCTTGCGGATTTGTAACATTGTCTTGGGAACCCTCCCGCCTGAAGGAGCCTAAGCAATTAAATCCCCTCCAGCTGTGTGTATCTGCGCACCCACAGACTCCCAGCCAGCACCTGCATCATTCCCAGGGCTACATCGTTTTTTCTTAGCATCCTGTGGTTTTAATCCAGTGCTGAGAAAGAAAGAGATTTGTTTCCCTCCTTCCCTACACTACTGATAGCTTTCACACTGTCAGACACATTCTCTTTTCTCTCTAGAATTGTCTGGAGTTTTAAGAGTTCAATTTCTGATGAAGTGGTGCAGAAAACTACAAGCAACTCCTAGAAACACGCACACAGTTGCCAAGCACGGCTCTCCGGTCCCCGGGCCGCCAGCCCTTCTTACCTTTGTCGTAGATTTCCTTCAGGACTCCTCGCTTTATCAGCTCTTCTCGGCTTTGCCTCATTGATATTTTCCTTTCCAGGGCTACATGCAAAAGGCAAACAGAGAGGCAGACGTGAGTAGTTAACAAAGCTGTTTGTTAAAGAATCCTGTGTTAATGAAACCATTTTATAGCTTTCATATGAAAGCTCTAATCCAATTAGAGCACAAGTATAGGGGGGCCGGGGTAAGGGGAGGGGAGCAACGGGGGGAGGCTGGGTGGTGGGAGGGTAATTGGTGGGGCCACACCTACGGTGCATCTTAGAAGGGTACAGGAGAAACGTACTGAATGCAGAATATAAATGTCTTAACACAATAACTAAGAAAATGCCATGAAGGCTATGTTAACCAGTTTGATGAAAATATTTCAGATTGTATATGAAACCAGCACATTGTACCCCATGAGTGCATTAATGTACACAAGTATGATTTAATAAAAAAATTAAAATTTGAAAAAAAAATCAAAGGAAACTGGGGCGGTGCCTGTGGCTCAAAGGAGTAGGGCGCCGGCCCCATATGCCCGAGGTGGTGGGTTCAAACTTAGCCCTGGCCAAAAACTGCAAAAAAAAAAAAAAAAAAAAAAAAAAAATGCAAAGGAAACTGAAGATAAAAGATAAAGATAAACTTTGTTTATCTTTTTGAGACAGGGTCTCACTTGGTCTCCCTGGATAGAGTGTCCTGGCATCCTAGCACTCAAATCCAGCTTAGAAGGAAGTGAGGGAAGGAGCAAATTGGAAGGCTCTGGTTCTAACCCACCATTCCATGTGTGGACAGTAGGAGGGGAGGACAGAGAAAGCTCACTCTTTCACATTCTGGGCACCCGTACACATGGACATTATTTAACAAAAATATTTATTCTAGTACACAGATAGCTCACCAAAGCCCCTGAAGTGCTACCTATTCTGTTCTGTGCTTCTCCAACACACACTCATTATTCAAAAACCATTACAAGAGAGGGAGGGAGGGAGGTGATGAAGGGGTGACATCAAGTCTCTCTGTCCTTCTTGGTGCAGTAGAACTCCACCTCTCTGAATCCTTGCCCAGGTGCATTGCATCGACACAGCACTAGCACCCAGAAAGCAAGGATTAGAGAGGGGAAGCAGGGCAGAAGGCTCAGGCACCTGCAGCACTTGATGTGAAGATGGTTCTCTATGTGAGAGTGGGAATGAGAAGTCTCACACTGCATGTGTGTTGGGAGAAAGTGTCAGTAAGAAGTCCCATTCTGTGATTCACTACAAACTCAGCACATGCAAAACCATTAAGTGACAAAGAACTCCATTATCCTACACATATTCTTTGAGGCAAGGACCAGGTCCACCTGTATGCCACCATATGCCTGTTGGCCTGGCAGCACAGTGTCAATCAATACTTGTGGAAGGGAGGGGCAGTGAAAAGGAAGGAGGGAGGAGGTGGTGATTAAGAGACTCTGTCCTTCTACTTGCAGAAAAGGGCCCTTCTTAGAGTACTGAAGTAGCTGCTGCATCAAGGTAGCATTCACATCTAGGTGGCAAGGGTATGAGAGGAACAGAGCAGAAGGCTCAGGATGTGCATACCACATGCACATGCATAGCTACCTATGTGCCAAGGGATGGAGAGAAGTCCAATTTCTGGCACCCTGAGCCCAAGTATCTATACAAGTTAGACGTTATGAGGGAATCTATTCTCCATGAGCCTACTAGACAATAAGGCTGGCATCTGAGACCGGTTAGTTTTCCATGACACGCCCCTAACAGCAGGAATTCAGTAAATTGTTAAAGGACACATGAATCAAAAAATGTACACACAAATGATTCAAAGATTGAGAAAATTAGAGAGAAGCACTGTGCAGGCTCTGTTCTACACACAGACAAAGCTCACGAGCTGGTATCCTTGCACTAAGACAGTACTTGTGCCTAAGCTGCAAGGGCTGGGAGAGAGTAAGCAAAAATCAAGGTCCACCTGCGTACCAGACAAGCATTTGAATTTGTGTGTAACATGGAAGTTTATACTCTTGCAGACAAGTAGAGATAATAAGAGGGCTCATTGCTGCCTTTCAGTTTTGTACAGAAATGTGTTTACATTCACGTGTACACATGCATGCATAGGGAACATACGTACATGAGAGAGAATGATAAAATTCAATTCTTGGCATACTGGAGTGCCTGTTGTTTAGGTGTCTAGGCCTGGGGAAGACTAGGCACCAGACATGTCCACCAGATAGGATTCCTGGAGAGAGACACTGCTTCTTACTCAGCAGGGCAGCATGGGCCACATTAAAAGCAATCAATAAACAAGCACTGCTTTAGCAAAAGATTCTTTTGGGGTTTTTTTGAGACAGAGTCTCACTCTGTCAGCAGACATATAGTGCCATGGTGTCATAGCTCACAACAACCTCAAACTCTTGGTCTCAAGTTATCTTTTTCTTTTTTTTTTTTTTTTTTTGAGACAGAGCCTTAAGCTGTCACCCTGGGTAGAGTGCCATGGCATCGCAGCTCACAGCAACCTCCAATTCCTGGGCTCAAGCAAGGCTCTTGCCTCCGCTTCCCAAGTAGCTGGGACCACAGGCGCCCACCACAACGCCCGGCCATTTTTTGGTTGCAGCTGTCATTGCTGTTTGGCGGACCCGGGCTGGATTCGAACCCGCCAGCTCAGGTGTACATGGCTGGTGCCTTAGCCCGTTGAGCCACAGGCGCTGAGCCTCAAGTTATCTTTTTCACTCAGCCTCCTGAGTAGCTGGGACTATAGGCTCCCACCACAACACTTAGCTAGATTTTTTTTCTATTTTTAGTAGAGATAGGGTGTCACTCTTGCTCAGGTTGGCAGCAGAAGATTCTTGATGACAAGGCTCACCCCCTCCTGTAATCCATGCACATAGGAGGTGTTTTGAGAATTCACAACTCCGATATGCAATGGGTATAGGAGAAGGAGCACTTCATTCTGCACACAAAACTTTTTTTTTATATTGTTGGGGATTCATTGAGGGTACATACAACCAGGTTACATTGATTGCTTTTGTTAGATAAGGACTCTCTTATAATTGTGTATGTTTTTAAAGTGTTAGGTGCATACCTGGAGAAATAGTGCCAAGGCTCTTCTCTAATAGTCTTTGCTGAGTGTTCACTTAGTTTCCTGTACTCACCAAGTATGTGGTTATGGAGGAGATAGGATAGAGTAATGAGATGACGTCCGCACGCCACAGCCTGCATGGCCTTGGCAGTGAGAATGCCCCTGAGCAATGGGAGAGCCACTTCCTCCCACTCCCTTCACTATGTCCTTAGCACTTACACTAACTCAGTGATTCTCCCACTTGAGAGAACATCAGGATCAGTTGGGAGACATGTTACAGTATAGACTGCTGTGGTTAATGATTCAGTAGGCTGGGTGGGGCACAAGATTTGCATTTTGAACAAGTTCCCAGGCTATACTGACACTGCTGGTCTGGAGGGCACTTTGAGAACCACCTCTTCAAATGTACATTACAGAAATGAAAGTATGGGAGTGGGGGGGACATAGGATCTACTCTTTTAAACATGGATGAGATTCCTTCTCTTTGCATTTTTGTACAAGAGCAACGGACTAGGGATAGCATTTACACCCAACTACCAAGAATGAGAGGGACAACTTGAATAGAAGGTTCAGGCATTTTCAGATCTAGTGTGCGTACACATAAGAAATAATACTCTTCTGTTAATAGATGATTTGCCTATGATCATACAAAAGTGCAGTGTCTTTTCTATATTTGCATGTATGCTACTCTCCTCCAAGCTCTGGCTGTGTGTAGAAAACTCATTGCCTTGCACACCAGACATGGGCCAGAGGATGCTGCTCACTATCCTACACACACTATGGATGCAGCTCTATGTGTGGCAGGAACACACCTGTGTTTCTATATCTGAGCACTATAGAGAGGTGAGCAAAGGGTGATGGAAAGGGTCACTCCCTGGCACATGTTTATATCTGAATAATGAGGGAGAGGGAAATTCACTCTCTTAAACATGCCCACTAGACCTAGTGAGGATGGGGTCTCTGTCCTGTTCACTTGTCTCTACACAACTGATAAATGACATGAACTCCTTCTTAAAGGCATGAATGAATGAAGAGGCTCTGTCTTGGAGAGCTTACCCAGATGCAATACATTGGCACAGCATTTGCACCTGGGTACTAGGATATGAGATGGGGAATAAGACTGAAGGCTCAGACAGCCACTGTATGTGCACACATGAACACATGCAACATTGTGTGTGCTCACACAGCTTTACAGGGAATTCTCGCTCTTTTGCAAGTAGTGTGTTCATGGATGACTGTACAGAAAGGTAAAGAAAACGATCTCACACACACAGAGCAGCGAGGAGGAAAGCAGAAGTAAAGACTTCCTTCATTTAATCCCTCTCTAGGGAGGGTTAAGAAAGCTCACTGGTATGGGTGATAGGAATAGGAGAGGGGACAGCAAAATGGGCTCCAACTCTTACCCTCCCTGTAGGTGGGGTTTTCTGCATGTAAGTGTCTGTCTCTTGGTTTGTCTGGGCAGGAGGAAAGTTTGAGAACTTTCACTTGAGCAGAACCTGCACATGTGTATGCATGCAGGCTGGGTAACAAGGAACACAGAGATTTACTTCATTCATTTTTTTGTTTTGAGACAGAGTCTCACTTTGTTGCCCTTGGTAGAGTGCTGTAGTGTCATAGCTCACAGCAACCTCAAACTCTTGAGCTCAAGTGATTATCTTTCCTCAGCCTCCCAAATAGCTGGGACTACAGGTGCCTGCCACAACACCTGGCTATTTTTAGAGACGAGGTCTCGAACCTGTGACCTCAGGCAATCCACCCACCTTGGCCTCCCAGAGTGCTAGGATTACAGGTGTGAGCCACTGCACCCAGCCCCACTTCATTCTTTTTAACAGTGGTCTATTAGTTCACCATGTTCATGTAACATGGTGTGCTTTTTAGTCCCCTACCAGAATGTAGGGCAGCAATCTTGTCCATTTTGATCACTGCTACATCCTCTCTGACCAACATATACCTGGAGTCTACTAGACAGCTGAATATTTGTGGAAGAGGAAGAAGAAAGAAGAGTTGACATGCAAGAGCTCTGTCCTTTTAAATGTAGAAGGCTCTGTCCCTTGGAGTTCTTGCACAGGGACAGTGGTTCAGGGAAGACTGGCTCCTAGGCTGAAAGAACATGAGTGAGGCTCTGGATGGGAGTGCCTGGTCTGTGGACATATGTCTGTGTGTATAACCAGTTGGGTCCTGCACATGGTGCTCTTATGTGGGGTTGTATTGAGGTTTAGAACGTTCTCCCACACACATCTGTGTGAGTCCAGGAAGTGTGTGTGTGTTGGAGTGTGTGCATCAAATCCCAATCTGTGACCCTCCCACCCTCAGAACATGCAAGCATAATAGATGAGTAGAAGTCCATGCTCCTCCTTGGAATGTCTGTCCCATAAACGTAGGGACCAGATGTGGCTCATTTTCTTGTGGGCCAACTGCACGGCATAGCACCTGAAATAGAGTAGGTAAGTACCCCAGAGATAATCAGAGAATGGATCAAAAGAGGCAGAGGTGCTCTGTCCTATGTGGAGATGACACTGCCCCTCTCAGAATCCTTGCCCAGGTGCATCACATTCAGAAAGCACTCTCACCCAGGTAGCAAGGATTAGAGCGGGGGAGCCAGAGTGGAAGATTCCAGCACCCTCACACCTTGCATATGTGTTTAACAGGAAGGCCTGCTGTTTGTGACCAGTTAATTTACCCAGATTTGAGCTAAAGTAGAGAAGTTACTCCTACAAGTATCTGTGTGAGAGCAGGAATGAGAAGTCTCCTACTTGTGTGTAGGAGGAAGAGAAGGTAAGAAGTCCCTTGTGTAGCCCACTTTCCTTCAGTACATGCAGGGATGATGGTTAGTGACAGAGTCTGTTCTCCTCCCTGGTCTACAAGATCCAGGAGAGCAGGGCCCAAGTCTTTCTTGTATACTCTTCTGTGTCCAATGCCCAACACAGTGCCCAATATACATTTTTTGTGGAAAGAATAAATGAATGAGTGGCAGAGAGCGGGTAAGCATCTAGGCAAGCAGTAAGCAGATGAAAGGTGACATCCAGATCTTCTGTCCTTCTCCACACAGAGGAGGCTCACCCTCTCAGAATCCTTGCTCAGGTGCATTGCATTCAGAAAGCATTCACCCAGGGACAAAGCATTAGAGAGGAAAAGCAGGCATCTTCCAGAAGGCTCAGGCACCTGCATTCTGTATGTGTGTCTCTGTATATTTAACTCTCACAGTCTCTTCCCTCCCAAGCATCACTATTTGCATTTGGTGTGATGCCTTTCCCCAGGGCAAACATATGTGTTCATTCCCATGCACAAGGCCACATGGACCTGCTCTCTCAGACAAAGCCTCTGATACTGTGAATAACATTTTTTTCAGATCACACTTGAGTCTGTATGTGCTGGATGCATGTGTTTTGGGAATAGTGGGGACAATCTATATATGTGAACACACATGTGCCTGCACATGTTGGAAGATAGTACAGAAAAAGGGGGTGCTTTATTCCCTTCTGTGCCCTGCAAGCAATAACCTTACTGGTTGTGTGAGTCTCACTGCCCAGTGTATGTTTCCCCATTATAGTATGTGACACATACTAAGCTGGGAACCAAGAGAAAGCTCATGCTCTGATAGAGGTGTAAGCCTGTCCACAGAGAATAATGAAGTTCATTCTCCCACAGGGGCCCTTCATAGAGAGGCCTTGGCTATCTTATTTACCACTGTATCTCTACCACTGAGTGCAGGGTCTGGCAACTCATAGCAAAGTCAAATACATTATTTTAAAGATGGTAAGAAGGTGGGAAGGTGGCAGAGGTGAAGTACAGGTACTCTGATCCTTCTACATGCAGACAAGGCTCAGCCTCTTTGAATCCTTGAATAGGTGTGTTGCACAGAGACAGCACTCACACCTAGGTTCCAAGGATTTGAGAGGCGGAGCACACAGGAAGGCTCAGGCATCCATTGTATGTGTGCGTGTGTTTAGCTATAATAAAGAATATTATTTCTGTGTCTATACAGCATCATTTATGACAGATTTTACAGAGAGACAGAGAACATTATCTCCTGTATAGTTTTGTGTGAGATCAAAGAAGATTCATGCTTTGGGGCATGTGTTTGTGGGTGACAGCAGTAATCAGACGTCTACTCTGTGGCACACTCACTCTCAGGGCATGCAGGTATAATAAAGAATTCCATTTTCTCCCTCAACTCTAGCTCCATGAAGGCAAGGAACAAGCGTGTCTTGTGACCATATGCTCATTTGAACCTTAGTACACACAGAAGAGGTGCTCAAGAAATATTTGTGGAATGGATGGAAGGAGGCTAGAATGGTGCTTTGTCCTGCATGAAGGCGAAGCTCTCACTCTCAGAATCCTTGCCCAGGTGCATTGCATCCAGACAGCACTCTCACCCAGGTAGCAAGGATTAGAGAGGGGGAGCAGAGCAGAAAGCCTTGTGAGGGTTTAGCAAGAGGGCTCCCTCTTCTCCACACAAGGTACTTACTTGTGATGATACAGAAGTAAAGAGAAGGCTCTCGAGCTTCACATTAAAGATGTCTAGATGAATATATATTTTGTTTGTTTTCTCAGATAACAACAAAATGGTATAAACCTACAAGGACAAAAAGACTGCGAGGAGAGAGGAGTGTGAGAGGAAGGAGAATGAATAGGAGACATCAAAGCTCATTACAACAAATCTTTTGGATATGCAATGAGAAAGCAGTATAGTTTAGCGCACCTCTTTTCAAACTTTAACATGCATCAGAATCACCTGGAGAGCTTGATAATATGTAGGTTATAGGGGTTTGTGATTTGGTAGGTCTAGGTTGGGGCCCAAGAATTTGCATTTCTAGCAAATTCTCAGACCGTGCTGATGGTTGGAGGATGACACTGAGAGAATCACTGATGTGATAGAGAAATCATAGGCTTTGGTAGCCACAAACCCTGATTCACATCCACACTCATCCACATATTAATTCATACAATTGACCTGATTTTGCCAAGGTCATGTTACACTTTTGAAAAAAATAGGGGCAATTCAAAGCCTACTTCTTAAAAGGGGCCAAAACAAATGAACTAAGAGGACAAAGTGGAGCACAGTACCTGGCACACAGTTATCACTATTTTTACTTCTTACCCTCCATTTTTATGTATACACATATTTGAATGAATGTGCATTTCTAAGGAAGATGGACAAACTCCTGCATGCACCTGCACAGGGAGAATGCATAGATTCAGCCTCTTGAATTCCTTGTGTGTGAGTTGCTGAGTTTCCTTTAATCTCCCTAGGTCAATAAAGTTCACACCCTTTATATAAGGGATATGAAGAAAAACATCAGAAGTTTTGCTCTCTTTGTGTTTGAGGAGGAGATGAGGGGAATAAAGGGAGGAGATAAAGAGAATGTGTATAGATAAGTAAGTAGAAACAGGGGCATCTGCTCCTGTCTCTCCAGTCCTTGTATGAGCTGGACACCTGGTCACATGTGGGCCTCCCTCATATGCTCATTCTCCTGTCTGCCTTGCTGTGTGCATGGGCATATTACTGCAGAACATTTGTGTATCTGTGAATGTGAGTGAGAGCACTAACAAGCAAATGCACCTTCTAGCAATAGCTCCACTTAAGGAAATGATACCAAGATAGCACACTGCCCTACCTGGGAGGTCTAAGAAGGCAGGGCTAAGGCAGAACTCCACCCCCTATCTATCTTGTCAGTGGGACTGTATAAACAAAGCCACATGCCTAGATGCCTGTCTGTCCTAAGTGATACGATGGGATGCTTGGGGACAGGGAGCTAAAGAAGAACTCATTCTCTAGCATCCCTACCACGTGTGCACACCTGCAGAGTGGGTACAAATCAACTTCACCTTCCTATATGTTCTGCTGGGCAGTATATTCAGGGGGCTATGGCTTTTCTGCTGGCTCCCTACAGGAAGTAAATTAATATAATCAGACAGGTGAGGGAGGCAATGCATAGGTGCTCTGTCCTTCTACCTACAGGGAAGGCTCATCCATTCTTATTCCTTGCCCAGGTGCATTGCATATAGAAAGCACTAGCACCAGGTATCAAGGATTAAAGAGAAGGAGCCAATGAGAAGGCTCAGGTACCTGTATCCCAAGGAAGGGATCAAAGAAAAGGCTCACTTTTTTCCAGCCCCTTGAACACATGAAGGCAAGCTTAATGGGAATGGGATTATTTTATCCTCTGGTACAAGCTCAACACACAGTAAACCTAGGGCCCCTGATGCATTGCCCACTATTGGGTCCCCAAATCCAAGAGACATTCAACAAGCTCCGTGAAAGGAACTAGGAAAGGAGATAGGTAAGTGTTCTCTTCTCTGTGTGGAAGACACTGACCCTCTGTAAGTCTTTGCCCAAGTGCATCACACTGAAACAGCACTTTCAACTGGGTACTAAGTATCAGAGAGATGGTGTCAGCCTAAGTACCCAACTCCCACATGAGAAACAGGAAAAAGAGGGTCTGTCTTCTTTCTCTCATACCTCACATGCACTGTATCAGTAAATTCAATTGGCTCTAACTTTAAAATATATCCATATCTGACCATTTTTCACCATCTTCACCACCACCATCCCGGCCCTGTCCTCCACCCATCTCTCACCTGAATTATTTCAAAGGCTTCCTAATCATCTTCCTTTTTCTGAACTTGCTCCCCCTATTCTCCACACGCAGTCAGAATAATACTTATGAAACAAAGGCATGTAAGACCCCTATAATCTGATTTAGAATTGGATGTATAAGCATGGAGTCATGTTATATTTCATCTACAAACAAGATAAAGCAATGACAAAACATTTTTTTTGTTCTGATCACTGAAGAAGCCTAAAAACAATGACCATTCCAGAGACAAATATGATCTCTGAAGTAGTTTGGATATTTTTCCACTCCAAATCTCATGTCAAAATGCGATCCCCAATGTTGAAGGTGGGGTCTTGTGGCAGGTGTTTGGGTCATGAGGCAGATCCCTCATAATCAGCGTGGTGCCCTCCTGATGGTAATGAGGGAGCGCTCACTCTTAGTTCACCGAGATATGGTTGTTTAAAAGAGTGTGCCACTCCTCCTTCTCTCTCTTGTTCCCTCTCTTGCCACATGACACACCTGCTCCCTCTTCGCCTTCTGCCACCAGTGGAAGCTCCCTGAAGCCTTCACCAGAAGCAGATGCTGGTGCTAAGCTGCTTCTACAGTCTGCAGAATTCTGCCAAATAAAGATCTTTTCTTTACAAATTACCCAGCCTCAAGTATTTCCTTCATAGCAATGCAAAATGGAATACAGTCCCCAAATAGAATATCTGACTAAAAGAAACCAGGGCTTCTTGAAGACACGACAGATTCCAGGACTGGGGAAGGAGATGTCTGAGATGAGCCTGAACATGTTTTTATACTTGAAAACAGAGGAGCTATTGAGTAACTATCAGGGGATGTCAAAAAGACTGAGGAGCCAATTTGAAGAAGTCCTCACTGACTAGAGATGTGACATTTATACTTCACTGAGGATAAGAATTACTGGCTCGGCACCTGTGGCTCAACGGGCTAAGGCGCCAGCCATGTACACCTGAGCTGGCGGGTTCGAATCCAGCCTGGGCCCGCCAAACAACATGACAATGTCAACAATGACAGCTGCAACCAAAAAATGGCCAGGCGCAGCTACTTGGGAGGTGGAGGCAAGAGACTCACTTGAGCCCAGGAATTGGAGGTTGCTGTGAGCTGTGATGCCACTGCACTCTATCCAGGGTGACAGCTTGAGGCTCTGTCTCAAAAAAAAAAAAAAAAGAAAAAAAAAAGAAAAGAAAAGAATTACAATGGATTCAAAGATCATACATATATAAATCTATGAGTTTATGATAAGTTTTTTTTAATTAAAGCATAGCTGTGTACATTAATGCAATCATAGGATACAATGTTCTGGTTTTATATACAATTTGAAATATTTTCATCAAACTGATTAAAATGGCCTTCACTGCATTTTCTTAGTTATTGTGTTGAGACATTTATATTCTACACCTAATAAATTTCACATGTACCCTTGTAAGATGCACCATAGGTGTGGTCCCACCAATCACCTCCCTCACCTCCTCCTCCCCCTCCTCTCCCCTCCAATAACAGTTTTTAAAAGGTTCTCTTTTAAAAGGAGTAAGATGGCAAACTAACTCATTATTTTGGATCAAGCATTGATCCTGTCTTTCCTATAAAAATCGTAACACTGGATAATCAAATAATAGATGAGGGGAAGTTTTTCTTTTTCTTTTCTATTTTTTTTTTTTTTTGACATTTGGACCAGGATATTTATTGCAGCCCAATCCACCTTTTCGAAGACATGGAAACAGCCCAAGTGCCCATCAACCCATGAATGGATTAACAAATGGAGGTATATGTACACCATGGAATACTATGCAGGCATAATAAAGATGGAGACCTCACATCATTTATGTTTACCTGGATGGAAGCAGAACATATTCTTCTTCATAAAGTATCCCCAGAATGGAACAACAACTATCCAAGAACATAATACTACTATGAATTCAATACAGAATCACCTACACATTCATACAAATGGTAAAAAATAACTACAGTCCAGAAAGTAGAAGTGAAGAGGAAAGAGAAGGAAGTGGATGGGGGAGGCTAGAGGAAGGACACCATATCACCCCACCAAGGGCAATATAGTGAGACTCTGTCTTAAAAGAAAGAAAACAGAAACAGAAAGACAGACAGAACGACAAACAGAATGACAGAAAGACAGAAAGACAGATGGATAGGAAGACACACAGAAAGACAATGACAGATGGACAGAATGACAGACAGAAAGACAAAAAAGACACAAAGAAAGACAGACAGACAGGCAAAGACAGACAGAAAGAGGGACAGGAAGACAGACAGTCAGGTGGAAAGAAAAAAAGAAAGAGACAGATGGAAAGACAGACAGAGAGACAGACAGAAAGACAGGAAAAAAAGGAAATTAAGAAAGAAAGACAAAAGGGCAGACAGGGAGACAGAAACATAGACAGATGGACAGATAGAAAGACACAGAAAGACGGACAGACAGAAAGACAGAGGGCAGCGCCTGTGGTTCAAAGGAGTACCACACAGGCCACCGACAGATGGAAGGACAGACAGAAAGAAAAAAAGACACAAAGAAATAGAGAAAGCAAGGAAGGAAGGGAAAGACAGAAAAGAAAGAAAGAAGGGAGGGAGGGAGAAAGGAAAGACGGACAGAGGGAAGGACAGATGGACAGACAGAAGGCCAGACGGATGGACAGATGGATGGATGGATGGGTGGGTGGAAAGAAGACAGACGGACAGACAGATGGACGGACAGACAGATGGATGGACATACAGAAGGACACATGGATGGACAGACAGGACAGACGGACAGGCAGACAGACAGAAGGACAGACGGCGGACAGACGGACGGATGGACAGAGAGAAAGAAAGAAGGACAGACAGACGGACGGACAGATGGACGGAAGGACAGATGGACGAAAAGATGGACGGATGGACAGACAGAAAAAACAGACAGACAGAAAGACAGATGGACAGACAGACGGAGGGATGGGCAAGCAGACACAAGGAGAGACAGACGGACGGATGGACAGACAGACAGGCAGACAAAAGGACAGACGGACGGACAGACAGACAGGACAGACAGAAGGACGGACGGACAGACAGAAAGGACAGATGGACAAGCAGACAGACAGAAGGACAGATTGATGGAAAGATGGACGGATGGACAGACAGACAGAAAAAACAGACAGACAGAAGGACAGATGGACACACGGAGGGATGGACAGGCAGACACAAGGACAGACAGACGGACGGATGGACAGACAGAGGGCAGCCCCTGTGGTTCAAAGGAGTACCACACAGGCCACCGACAGATGGAAAGACAGACAGAAAGAAAAAAAGACACAAAGAAAGAGAGAAAGCAAGGAAGGAAGGGAAAGACAGAAAAGAAAGAAAGAAGGGAGGGAGGCAGAAAGCAAAGACGGACAGAGGGAAGGACAGATGGACAGACGGATGGATGGACAGAAAGAAAGGACAGATGGACAGACAGAAGGACGGACGGACAGACAGAAAGGACAGACGGTCAGGCAGACAGACAGAAGGACAGACAGATGGACAGATGGACGGACAGACAGATGGATGGACAGATGGACAGACAGAAAGAAGGACGGACAGACAGAAAGACAGATGGACGGACAGATGGACGGATGGACAGACAGACAGAAGGACAGATGGACGGAAAGATGGACGGATGGACAGACAGAAAAAACAGACAGACAGAAGGACAGATGGACACACAGACGGAGGGATGGACAGGCAGACACAAGGACAGACAGATGGACGGATGGACAGACAGAGGGCAGACAGAAGGACACATGGACGGACAGATGGATGGACAGACAGAAGGACACATGGACGGACGGACAGACAGATGGATGGACAGACAGAAGGACACATGGACGGACAGACAGACAGGACAGACGGACAGGCAGACAGACAGAAAGACAGACGGACGGACAGACGGACGGATGGACAGAGAGAAAGAAAGGAGGACAGACAGAAAGACAGACGGACGGACAGATGGACGGAAGGACAGACAGAAGGACAGACGGACAGATGGACGGATGGACAGACAGAAACAAGGAATGAAAGACAGAAAGAAAGAAGAAATGAAAGAACAAAAGATAGAAGGAATGAAAGAAAAAACGGAAGAAGGAACGAAAGAACGAAAGAGACAGAAGGAACCAAAGACAGACAGACAAACAGAAAGACAGATAAACAGAAAGGCAGACAGAAATACAAAGAGAAAGAAAGAGAGAAAGAAAAAGAGAAAGGAAGAAAGAAAGAAAGACACAAAGACAGCCCCACAGACAGAGAGACAGAAAGAGGAACAGATGGACGGCAAGAGGGGCAGAGAGACAGAAAGAGGAACAGGAAGACAGACAGACGGACAGGAAGACAGACAGCTGGACAGGAATAAAGAGAAAAAGAAAGAGAGACAGACAGAAAGAAAGACAGGAAACAAAGAAAATTAAGAAAGACAGAAGGGCAGGCAGACAGAGAGAGAGAGACAGAAACATAGAAAGACAGATGGACAGACAGAAAGACAGAACAACAGACAGATGGAAAGACAGACATAAAGATAGAAAAAAAGACACGAAGAAAGAAAGAATGGAAGGAAGGGAAAGACAGAAAAGCAAGAAAGAAAGAAAGGAGGGAGGGAAGGAAGGAAGGAACGAAGGACAGACGGATGGATGGACGGACAGACTGACAGAAAAGAAAGAAGGAACAAAAGACAGAAAGAAGGAGTGAAAGACAAACAGAAAGACAGACTGACAAATAGAAAAAGGCAGACAGAAATATAGACGAAGAGAAAGACAAAGAGAGAAAGAAAGACAGAGAGAGAGAAGAAGAGAAGGAGAGAGAGAGAAAGAGGGAGGGAGGGAGAGAGGAAGGAAGGAAGGCAGGCCATACAGACAGTCAGAAAGCCTGAAAGACTGGCTCGGTGTTCCCAGCACAGTGGTTACAGCGCCGGCCACATGCACCGAGGCTGGTGGGTTCAAACCCAGCCTGGGCCGGCTAAACCACAATGACAACTGCACCAAAAAAATAGCAGGGCGTTGTTGTGGGCACCTCTAGTCCCAGCTACTTGGGAGGCTGAGGCAAGAGAATCACTTCAGCCCAAGAGTTTGAGGTTGCTGTGAGCTGCGATGTCACCGCACTCTACCAAGGGCACCATAGTGAGGCTGTGTCTCAAGAAACAAAAAAGAAAAAGAAAGAAAGACGGACAGACAGAAAGACACACAGAAAGACGGAAAGATGGACAGACAGAATGACAGACAGAAAAAAAGATGAACAGACTGAAGGACAGAACGACAGATAGACAGAAGGAAAGCTAGAAAGACAGAGAGAAAGACAAAAAGACACAAAGAAAGAAAGAAGAGCAAAGACAGATGGAAGGAAGGCAGGAGAGAGAAAGACAGACAGACAGAAAGACATAAAGATAGGCAGACAGACATAAAGAGAGACAGAAAGCCAGCCAGCCAGCGAGACACACAGACAGAAAGAGAGAGAAAGACAGAAAGACCGACAGAAAGTAAAAAAGATGGAAAAAAAATATATCACAACTTCAAGGCCTAGAGTGTAGGCACACACCTCTAATCCTAACACTCTGGTAAGCAGAAGCAGGTGGAAAAAAGTAACTGGGCATTGGGGGTGGGGGGGCCGGCGCGTGTACTCCCAGATACTCAGGAGGCTGAGGCAATAGGATCTCCTGAGCCCAGGAGTTTGAGATTGTTGTTAGATACAATGAGGTCAGGGCACTCAACCCACGGTGAAGGAGCAAGACTCTGTCTCAAAGAAAAAAACAATCCCAACCTCAATCATATGGAACAACGTGCCTTCCACGTCAGTTCATGGTAGTGTGAGTGTGAGCAAGGAGATAGGGTTGACTCTATCTTCAGGCACTCTCACTACCTGGGTAATTGTTATGCTGGGAGCATTTAGAACACGTAAAGTTTTGGTAAATACCTTTAAGTAGCTTAATTGAAATGTGTAGTTCACCCTTTTCAAGTGTATAATTCTGTGTTTCTTAGCATATTCACAGAACTCTACAGCTATCATCACAATCTAATTTCAGAACTTTTTCTTCTCCCCGCACCCAGAGAAAGTCAATACCTACTAGCAGTCACTTTCATCTTCTCCAGCAGCGTCCCCCACCTCCCCTCTACTCCTACTGCGCTTTGTTTGGCATTGTCTTGATGTTTTCTTATACATTCAATCATAGTATATGTGGACTTTTGTAACTGGCCTTTTTCGCTTATCATAATGTTTTTAAGGTTCATTCGTATTGTAACATAAATATGCACTTCATTCATTTTTAATGTAAAAAAAATTCCATAATATGAACATAACACATTATACCTATCCAATCACCTGTAGATCCCATTTACACTACTGAGGAAGTTCCCTTCTAGTCTTGGTTCATTTATTTATTTATTGATTGATTGATTGATTTTCTTTTTTGAGACAGAATCTCAAGCCGTCACCCTGGGTAGATTACCGTGGCATCACAGCTCACATCAACTTCAAACTCTCAGGCTTAAGCGATTCTCTTGCCTCAGCCTCCCACGTAGCTGAGACCACAGGTACCCGCCATAATGCTAGGCTACTTTTTGGTTGCAGTTGTCATTATTGTTTAGCAGGCCCAGGCCGGGTTCGAACCCACCTGCCTCGGTATATGTGGACGGTGCCCTAACCGCTGAGTTATAGGTGCCAGGCCAACTTTCTGAAATTTCTGAGATCATCTTTTTCTTTTTTCTTTTTTAATTTTTTTGGGGAGAGTATTACTATGTTTTATTTTTTCAGGTTAATTGAGGGTACAAAGAATTAGGTTACAGTGATTTCATTTGTTAAGTAAAGTCCCTCCTATAATTGTGTCCTGTCCCCAAGAGGTATGCCATACACTGTAACCCCCATCCCCCTCCCTACTCCCCTCTCCCTGCTCCCTCGTTCCCCAGCCCCCACCTCGCATTGATTCGAGTTTTTCTCTTATGAGGGTATGTATTAGATGGTCTACTGGCTTCATATCAGAATTGAGTACACTGGACTCTTGCTTCTCCATTCTTGTCATACCTGACTAAGAAAAATGTGTTCCAACTCTATCTAGGTTTATCTTTTTAATGGCTGACTAGTATTCCATGGTATACATATACCACAGCTTGTTAATCCATTCCTAGGTTGGTGAGCATTTAGGTTGTTTCCACATTTGGGCCATTATAAATTGAGCTGCAATGAAAAGTCTAGTGCAAATTTGCTTATGATAAATTGGTTTTTCTTTTGTTTGTTTGTTTGTTTTCCCAGCAACTGGGCACAGTGAGTCTGGGGGACAGAAGACTCCAGGCATCCCTCGCTGGTGGGATCTGCCTAGAAACATCCCTTTGGGGACACAGGGAGTCAGGGTGAGACTTCTGGACCCCATGAGAAGGACAAAAGCAGTGGAGAACTGGCAAGTGTTTGCCTGTGTCCACTCGGTCTAATCCCCCCAGCAGCTGTAAGTACAGCAGCAGTGAGATTGCAAACTGGAAAGGTCTTACCTGTGAGCTGTTTTGGTTTTTTGGACGTGGCACTCAGTTGAACTACCTTGGGAGAACTTGGGCAAGGATCCCTCGGGAGCGAGTAATCTAGTGACTGAGCAGGCTAAAGGTGGGGACAGAGACGCATTACAGCCTTAGCCCTCAGGGGCATAGAGTGAGACCGGTTTTGGCACACTGGATAAGTAGATAGCCACTTCAGGAGTGATCCCAGTGACAAGTGCTTTTCTGGGAAAGCTTCTGCTTAGCCAAAGTTAGCAGTTTAAAGTGACTTTTAAGCGGGCAGAGGAGAGATTTAGGCTCTCCAACCTGCGGGGTTTGAGAAATCGGCAGAGGCCTCCAGTCTCCATCACGTACAGCTGTACCAGCACTGTGATTAACATCTCATACTACAGAAGATCACCTGTGTGCCTGTTGCCCGGGCAATATCCAGCAAGATATATATACTGCTTTGTTTTTGGTTTTGGTTTTTGCTTTTTTGTTTCTGTTTTTCTTTCTTTCTATTTTTAATTAAATCATAGCTGTGTACATTAATGCAATCATGGGGTACAATGTGCCGCTTTCACATACAATCTGAAATATTTTCATCAGACTGGTTAATACAGCCTTCATGGCATTTTCTTAGTTATTGTGTTAAGACCTTTATATTCTGCATTCACTAAGTTTCACCTGTACTTCTAAGATGCACCGTAGGGTGGTCCCACCAATGACCCTCCCTCCACCCATCCTCCCCCTCCCCTCCCCTCCCTTCCCCTTTCCCCATATTCTTCTGCTATAATTGGGTTATAGCCTTCATATGAAAGTTCTTAGCAAAGTATCTCCAGAATGGAAGAAAAATTATCCAATGTACTCAGCCCTACTATGAAACTAATGTTTTGCTTTTTTAAATTTCAACATTTTCCCTATAGATTTTTTTCTTTTTTTCCCTCTTTCTTCATTTTTCTAGTTTAAATATAATTTCCCATTGTTGCCTTTTTCAACAATTAGAACTTCATTTTTTCTAGCATGTCTTACCTCTATTATTTGGTTTTTCCCCCAATTTTATCCCATAAACTTTTCTGTTTGCTTGTTTTGGTTTGATTTATACCATTTTTGCCTTTCTTCTCTACTTGGTGCAGGTGGGGTACTGAGTCTGAACAGGCTAGCAAAGAGCTAATGATCTCAAGGGAACCACCCAAGCCAGCACCCCCAAAGGTTGGCTTTTTTTTTTTTTTTTTGAGACAGAGCCTCAAGCTATCACCCTGGGGAGAGTGCCGTGGCATCACAGCTCACAGCAACCTC